>JAKSZP010001393.1:0-228472 GCA_022478985.1 Massospora cicadina
ACATATACCCATTATGATCAAGAAAGGGTTTAAGTTCTAGGCCCAACATTTTTACTTTTAGAAAAACCTTGTAAATATACTAGACGAGCGTTGGGTTATTGCCTCCCCTATAAAGAACCTTCCTCCACAACACAACTTTTACTTCCCAATTGTTTTAATATAAGATAAAGGAGATTTGTAAAGAGTTATTCCTTTCCAGAAGCTAAAGGCAGGCCTCAGGTTGCTTTCCAACTCTTTGGCACTTTCTCTAGCAAAGAGAGTTAACTAATTATAATTCTAGAACAATATGTCCAGATCTGTCCAGATCCAACACCTTAAATCCCAGATAGAACCCCAGGATGATCATATCATCAAACGTAATATGAAAGGTCCCTTTTATCCAGAAGGTTTGAGTGAGATCAGTCCATCTAATCCAAATCCCAATTAATCTAGACTTTCACTTGAACATCAGAACCTCAAATATTTGGGAGTTTTACCCTCCCACCTAGCAATTTTCTAACCATTGAGCTTATCTTGAGGTTTCTTTTATAAAATTCCTAATTGCTAAAAGGGCAGCCCTCTCATAGATTGGCGTCTGATTTAATCCATCTTTTTTAAATGCTGCCTGAAAACAAAACACGTTGTTAGTGACAACCATTTTTCTAAATATCAGGCTTTTTTGTGCAACTAATTTCTATTTTTAAAACTTATGTTCTATTATTAACAAAGACCTTTCAATGAGCCCCAAATATTTTAAGATAAGCTATAAGTTTACCTTTACACTTAGGCAATCATTGTGCATAAACAACCACCCTCATTCAAGTGACTGCTTCCAACTCCTTCCCAGAATCCTGCCAACTTTAAATTAAGCAAAAATTTCTGGTAAAAATTCCACATCAGGGTTTATCTAGACCAAGAGCACCTGCTCCACAATTGTGTTATTATCTTTCTTAAAGCGAGTGGTTTGATCCAACAATCTGGTAATCCACTGACCAACCATCAACCAAAAATAATATACTATTCCAACTATAGGCCTGTAACTGTAAAGTATGAAGGGGTTGTCATCCTTGCCACATCTTCAACATTTGGGTTGACTTTTTATGACCTGCAGTTACCTCTACTCCAGTCATCTGGCTTGTTATAAATGCCTTTAGTACCTTTAAAAAGTATTTTTCATGCAAATTATTGGAACTCTTCTATTAGAATCCTTAGAACAGTTAAGCTCTAGGCTTGTTAGGTCCTTCACGGAATTCTAGATTATCTGGATTGAAAGCTCAGATTTATTCTAATCGTCCACAAATCAGACACTTACTGTGAGGTCAGTCATTTTTAGAGGCAAAACGAGGACTTATTGGTATATTTGGTACACTACAGAAAGCACAAACATGTGATTTTTCTATAGGAAACTCAGTTATGTAGATGTTAGATATAGATGTCCAAAAACCATCGCTATACAGGCTGCTTAGATGATATTATTTATTATCCTGTGCTAGCAATGCAAATGCATTGTATAAAACTATAGAAATAGCATTTATTGATGGAAAATGGCATAGAATCAAAAGCCTAAATTCTAACCTGACCTTTACATGGATTTAACCCTTAGATTAATTAAATAAAAATAAACACAAAAGCTTGCAGATGCCATGGTCCAATTTCTTTAACTGCTTTACAAAACTGATGGAGAGGAATACACATACCCATGCCCATGAAACAGCTGTACATAACACCAAGAAAGCTTGTCATCAAACGTAATTACATGCCATTTGTTGATACTGTTGGCTAGGGATAGGAAGATGTTAAATAGCAAATGTGAAAATTGAAAAGATTTTAGTATAAATTAAGGAATGTGTCATAGAGCTGGTTAATAGTATTGAGACCAGCCTGCCAGCTGGGGTGCATGAACATCCAGAAAGAAAATGTCATGGTTGGTTGACTTAATAGTGGGAACTGATGCTAAAGATAAGGCTGGGCGACAGGAGGCCCAGAAGGTGAAACTTCAGGCTCTTCCTGACCTGAAACACAACTTAGATCAACGCTGGGTGCAAGCCAAGAATGCCCAGGTTGATACTATTGGAGTGCAAAACGCCCAGCCTCTTATCTCAGCCCAGGCCTTGAAACGAATGATTTATGTTACAAATGAAGATGTTTTGATTCGGTTAATTGGAGAGCAAGGGTTTGAATCCCGTTCAAGTTATGAGATTTTAAGTTTGGGTAAAATATGGCTTCAATCAATTACTCAAGTGAAGGCACTTTTAGTGTATTTTACAAAAACGGATGGAAGCATCTGTTTATTAAAGCGTCAAGGCTTGGGCGCACTTCCACAGAACCTGAATTTCCCTGGCCCACTTTAAATATGTTTTTTGCAACCAACATTCCTCATTGGTCGACTTTCTTAAATAAAATTACCAGTTATTTTATGTTTTACTTATGGTTCCTTGGGCGAACTTGGTGGCGGACCTCTTTGGGGAGGTCTCCAACTATGTGGGCCACTACCTTTTATCACAATTTACCAGAAATCCCAGGTGCTCCCTTGGGCTGCCCAGGTCCCCTCCAGATCGAGGCACCTAAACCCCCTGACGCCAAGTTACACTTGATTATGGACTCCCCTCTGGGGTCCACTCAAGCTGTTATGTTCCTCACTTACCTGGTACTATATGTTGCGCTCTACACCCTTGCCTGGGGTACCTTGGGCACAGGCACTGTTCAAGGTGTCTTTCTTCCCTTTCTCTTAATGGCTAGTTCCCTAGCAATGTGGATTTGCATCCCACATCACCTTTCTGGGAACGAGAGAGTTACAGACACTCTATTGACAGCAAAACCTCGCCCAACGTGAAAAAATCCAATAGCAGAGGCGCATCCTGACGCCAGATGGCATTTAAAAGCGGGGACATCCACAAAAAGGCCACTAACTCAATATAACCATTTGAGGATAGTGGGCAGTGATGTAGTGATAATGGCCACTATGGAACAGTCATTGCGCAACCTAGGGAATATGGCACATAGATGTGGCAGTTTCAAAAAGTTGTAAAGACTAAAAGGAAATCGTTTAAAAGGGAAAATTGTTTATTAAACAGATTTTTAAAATTTACTGACAACTGTACCTGTGAGGGACAGTTGTATTGGTTACTGGTGGCTTAGTTAATAAATGTGTTTATATGAACCAAGGGTAGCATGATCCCATTCAATTCTGGAAAATCAGTATATGCAACTAACTTGATGCCAAATCATTATCCTGCTGGCCAGCCAACTCTCGATCAAATTTTGCCACCAAATTCCCCCTTCCCATGCAACTCCGTTTTGCAGATTGGCAACACTTAGTCTGGTGAATTATGTCATGGAATGTGCTTATAATAATAAGACCAGCCTGGAACTTCAAGTGGGAGAACACCCAAAGCCCCATCCAGAATACCTCAGGTATTGCTATCCATATTGATGGATGGACAATGAAAAAGGCAGCAGTGAGGACTATTTAGAGATTTCCAGAATGGAAAATCATCTTCACTAATTATTCAACAGAACTAATTAACTCACCAATAAATTTGGAAATTTTTAAGAATTTATTAAAGATGAAATGACAGAAAGGGAAGAAAAATTGAGTGACAGTGGTACCTGTTGGTGACAGCTGCCTAAATGCTCACAAAAATGGGAACTGATGCTAATTGAACTGCCATCAAGAAATTTTACAATTCATTTCCAGTGGATTGTCATTCTAAAATGCTTTCTGTAACAACTCAAATCTGACCAGATTAGGCGGATTGGCATTGAATTCATTAGCAAGTGTATTTATTCTAATGCAGCTACACTTGGCATAATAAAAGATGGTGCCTCTAATGGATGGCAGGTTGCGCACACAGCCAAGCCAAATATGGCCAGCTCCATTGGGTTGGAAAAGTATTGACCATGCCCGTACCTATTGGGGATGTTCTCATTTACAAAATCACTATGTAAACTTGGCAGATGGAAATTTTTGAGCCTTAAACTAGCTTTTGTTTCTAAATTTTGGCAGAATGCAACTCAAAATCCACAGAAGAACTTGAACCTGTGAATACTACCTCCTAGAGGCATGTGCTAACTGCCTTCCGCTGGTGATGGCTTCTTCCCTTTACCACCTCCTGGCACAACTCATGAATTTTACTCACCAAATCTTTTGTGGTAAGCATGGGCGTAAGAGGCAAAATTCACAGGAGATACACCATTACCCACCTCTCGTCTAACACATAGGTTAAATCTTAGGGTGATAAGAGTAACGACCACCAGTTTTTCTCTTTTTTGTTTGGAATGGAAATTTCTCCTGATCTACCCACAGAGTTTGTTTCTCAAGGCTTAAATTACCTTTTCTTTTTTGGTTGGGGGAACCTCCACTAGGAATTTGGGTCAGCGCGACTTTTTTGTGTGCCCTAGGGAGCTTAATTTCCAAAGTGGAGGAAACCTTCTTAGGGAGGATGAGGAGCATCTAGGTGTGCCACATGGAAGGCTTACACTTACTCACAACAATTGACATGTTGTGAGCATTTTTCCAGCTATTTCTCATATGAGGGAAATCCTTTCCACGCCACCAGATACTGCACCAAGTGACCCAGTGACAAAACACCAAAATAATATCCATCTCTGCTTCCAAGTCTCTAATCACCGCCAGCTCAGGGTCCATGGGCGGCGTGCCTATAAATGGAAACAACTAGGAAGTGTGGAAGATGGGTTTCTGTTTCCAGTGATCTGGAAGCGCCAACCATAAAAGAGCCATTACCCAAATCCTCTTTGACCTCATGAGGGCCCACCTGTTTTCTGGTGAACTTCCACAAGGCAACTTCATACACAGGTGGTGTATAGAGCATTACTGAAGAATCCGCTGTAATCTCATAAGTGGGATCTTGTTTCTGATCTGAAAATTAATTAAATTGCTGATGGCTTTGGTCAAATGCTCCCAGACTAGGGATTGAGCGCTCCAGATCTGCTGCACATGTTCTGCCGCTCCAGGGACCTCTGGGCAAAGGCACAGCCCAGGGGAAAATGAGGGGTTGTACCCCAATGTTGCCTTGAAAGATGAAACCCCTTTGGATGTGTGGGAGGCATTATTGTAAGTAAACTGGGCCAACGGAAGATCATCTGCCCAAGTATCATTCATGACAGTGGCATAACACTGGAGATAATATTAAAGAATCTGATTGATCCACAAATTTGACCATTTGAGTGGGGAATAATATGCGGTGGAATGGCATGGCTTAATATTCAAGATAGCTAAAAGGCTGTCAAGAAGCGCACTGAAACTGCGACCCTTGATTTCTCACAATTACCTGTGGCAACCCAAACATTGAGAAGACATGTCGCACAAAGAGGTGGGCAGTTTTCTCAGAGGTAATGGTGGATGAACAGGGGATCTACAAATAAAACTTGGTAAAACGGTCTACAATGACCACAATCACATTAAACCCAGTGGAGCTAAGGAGATCATTAATGAAATCAATGGATACCAAGGTGTCAGGATTGGGATCCTGAACAATTTCTCAGTTCTTTTGAACTTAGTGTTCATTGCCTTAATTTTTTATTCATCCAAATTTGATTAATTCTAATTTTAATTAACCTTTTAATTCACTATATTTGATTCAATTAATAAAAGAAATTTGTTTGATTAAATTTGATTTAAATTTGATTATTGTTATCATCAATTTTTGGAATTTTCATAGATCAAAGTTGCATTGAGGATCTTTCTATACATTTTTTGGGATCGGGACTCTAAAACTGTAATCATTGTGCAATACCCTCAATGCCTCAATTTATTACCTTAAACTCCTAATTAATTGAGGTAATCTACCCTCCTTTATATTTTATAAATAAACCAGGCTAGCTAAGAGTTACCTTAGGCTAGCATAAAAGAATTTTAATTCAACTTGATCTTTTTTGTTTTTTGTCTTAGCTATGATTATTTATAACCTGGTAATTTTAATACAGTATTTCCTATCCAGTGTGCTGGTAAATATTTTGATACCAACTGCCCAGGCCCATTTGCCACCTCTAAACCAGATTCCCTTATTAAAATTCTTATCAAATAACTTGCCAAACGGAGTTTTTTAACAAGCCAGCAAACATTCCACCTATCATATGCCACTATGTACCCCTTTCCCTTCTAGGTATATAGTGTTATACATAATTCTGAATCGTATAAAAATCATTTAGGGCGCTACTCTCTTCTTTCTCACATTGCACAAGTTCTCATGGTTGGAGTACCAGTTCCCACAAACCTATATAATTTAATTTTAAGGCTTTTATAAATCCATATCATAAGGAAAGTCACCACCAAGCTGGTGCCTTACACTAGGTCCACCAGGCCTTCAGCCTGATGCAAGGGATGGAAAAGGCCATTCCAACTAGAGAAATTAAATTTTGCCCATGCGCATGTTATGAAATTAGAAATACATGCCAGATTGTCCCTAGAGATTGCTAGCTAGTTGTACGTCCGCTTTTACAAAGTCAAGGCACTTTTGATTGCCTGGATGACCCACTGGTAAGAGTCATGATGAGCCCAAATTACTTTGTTATGGAGTTGAGGCGGCACCTACAGTATTGACTGAAACTGAATCTCCCCTCACCAACGAATAATGAGACCAATTATGCGTTGGCAGCGCCAGCTGGTCCAACAACTCCAGGACCACCTTACAGGCCATCTGACCCACCAATACCTGAGCGACCAGAGGCACATCTGAGGCCTAATACACTGCTGAAATTGCAGGAGGACAATGACTAGGATTTGGATTGGAAAAATTACTGTATTTAACTCTTTCCCATAATCCTCCCCTGGATTTAGAACAGTTTGTGACTTAAAAAGTCAGGAAGAATATATAAAACACCTTTCATGAATTCATAATCATAGTTGAAGATACAAAGGTTGCAATACATCTGTGCCTGATGATGCACCAGCTTCCGTGGCTTCTTAAGATACATAAGGGCCTGATGATCCATCCTAACAGTCACCTTGTGCCATGCACCCTGGAGAAGGTTCAACCAATGGGTAAGGGACCATGACACAACAGTCAACTCTTTATCATAGATGGCCCAGGATTGTTCAGATGAAGTAAACTTGCATGAAAGGTAGGCAACTGGGTGTTCCAAACTGTTGTGCTATTTTTTAATACCTCCCCCAAAGCAACAGACAAGGCTTCAAACACTATGATAAATGGCTTTTTTTGGATCCGCATGCTTGAGAATGGGAGGCACCAGAAACACCTCCTTGATGGCGTCAAATGCCTTCTAGATCTCCTCTGTCAAGCAGAAAGATATTTGTTTCTGGTCAGGGGGTGCAGTGATGCAGACAATTACAAGATGGTGGAACAGGATGTTTTCAAAAGATGATTATGACTAAGAAGCTCCTTAACTGCTTCTGGGTCATGAGAGTCGGCCACTCAAGTGTTGCCTCAAGTTTTCTGAAGAGAATGGCGTAATCATCTTTCAGGACAAGGTTATCCAAAAAGGTACCCTCCTCCCAGAAGAACTCACACTTGGAAGGCTTCACATAGAGTCCCGCCTTGTGCAATGCATCCAACACTGCGTCCAGGTCCTTTTCATGCTGTTTGGGAGTGGGGGATTGATCGAGGATATCATCAATGTATGCCACCATGCAAGTGAATCTGAGATCACTGAGCACACTATTGATCATCTTCTGGAACATGGCTGGAGCGTTTTAAAAGCCAAAGGGCATCACACGGAACAGGAATATGCCTCTTCTGGTCCTGATCTCTGTAAGCCACTACTGGCCTTCTGAATAAAAGTGGTCACTGCACAGGTTCACGAGGGTTTATTCCTTACCTAATACAACTTCCCTGTATGATGATAGAAGACATGAAGCTGAGCCAGCAAAAGTTCAGTTAACACTTTATCGTTGTTCACTATAATATCTAGAAACTTCATTTCTACAACCAACTAAAACCAACTACAAGTAAAAGCTAGTATTACTCATAGTAAGGTACTTTTTTTAGGAAAATAATATCATACATATATAGATTCTGGAACCCTTGTGCCCTCCTATTAGAATTGTCAGTATCTTCTGCAGGAGAATAGTTTTTTATAATTGACCTGCAGCTTTGACATACCATTGAACAAAACTTTCTTTGACTTGATTTACCAGGCTAGGTGATCCTGCTCTCAAGCTGGAAAATATTGGGGATCATAACTGAAAAGTTAAGGAGGTATTATTCATCAAGATAAGCATAAATATTAACTGGAGCTTCCTCCTTTGAAATCATAAAATCTATTGGTACTAATAAATTATATTGGAAATCATCCTCAACTAATTCATTAGTATTGGGGTACATTGGTAAAGCATAATCTGGTTAAATTACCAACACACACCCCCACTTAACCATATTAATTTCTTACAACATGTCTGCTGGCATTAATACCTTTGCCCAAACACCCCAGCCTAGAGGTGGCAGAAACCCAATGTTAGCAGTCGTCAACAAACCATAAACAATATAGAAATACTAGCAGCATTAGTATCTAAGAAAGCAATAATGGAGCATTGAGTAAAATAATCAGCAATCATTGCCAAGGAACTTATCAGCTTAACACATTCCAAAGACTTTGAACAACCACCTGAATATTAGTAAAACTGGCTATATATAAAAAGCTTAATAATTAGGACCCTTTGGTTGGTTATTTGCATGCTAGTAAGAACTTAGAATGCATTCTATTCACGATACAACCATTGAAAAGTCCTTAATTGTGTAGGCATCCAATGCAAATTATTTGTGACTTAAAGGGACCAACCCATAACCTGTCCAACTTTTTTTAGCGCCTAAAACCATAAATATTACATTATTTAACCTAATTACCAATTATAAAAGTCAGGAGAGCCAGACATTTTGTATCATTATATTCTTTTGCCTTAAGCTTCCATTTAAGAGTATTAGCATAGGCAGAGGATTGTAACCCAATCAGTACTTTCATCAAGTTCTCCAAATATTGGAGAGGTGTCATTGCTGAACTCAGTTCAATCGCAATATAAAAATCAGAGGCAACTCAATCTGACGCCCATAAAGCAATTCAAAGGGGACTTACCCGTGGACAAAAGATAACTTAAATTATAGGCGAAGTTACCACCAAAAATACGTTATCCAGTTGGAAGGTTTCCCAGTGACAAGCTTCTTCAAAGGAGTAGCTAAAGTACCATTTACTTTTCAACCATCCTAATGGTCTCTGGATGGTAGGGAGTCATCAGTACACCTTAAATTCCCATTAACTCATTTAATTTTTTGGATGATATGAGTGGTAAAGTTTCCACCATTATTCATTAAAATATTTTCAGGGCAGCCATGAAAATAAATTAAATGCTCCATTATGAACTTAGCATTACAGTTGGCATCTACTTTAGCAATAGCCTGTGTCTCTACCTAACGAGTTATGTGATCAATTGCTACGATGACATATCAGCTTTTCTTAGTATAAAGATTCAAAGGCCCTACAACGTCAATGGATACAGTATGACATGTGAACCCAGGCTCCATTAGTCATAAAGTGATAGTTTTTTAAAGGGCTTGTGTGCCTGACACATTGTGCAACGGCTAAGGTGTTATGCAACGTCAAAATTAAGGGATTTCCAGTAATACTCCCATTGAAAATGTTCCAGAGTTTTCTGTAGGCCCATGACCGGTTGCTTTATGTGCTGCAGTGATAATCACAGCGCGCTTGGATGGTCTTGGGTACAATATGAATTTTTTCCCAACGGTTTTGAACAATTGACCCTAGATAAGTTTCATGTTTTCCAGCAATTTTTTGAGTGTTTTCTGAAAATCAGGTGCTGGCCCCAATATCCCCACTAAGCATCTTCATTGTATAACGCATCTGCTTCATTTTAAAAAACTAAAATAGAGGGTAATTGCAACAACCTATCAGAATTTTGATGTGTGGTCTTTGTTTGGTTTACAATCTCATAGTTGTTATATTAGTAACTTAAGAGCCCATTGGGCCAACCTCCCTTCAGGCTCTTTGAGATTATACAGCTATCTCAACGAAAATTGATTAGTCACCACAGTAAATTAGACATCATGAATGTATACCCTGAACTGCTTACAGGAACAGATTACTGCAAGGCATTCCTGCTCAGTTACATTACATTTATGCTCCTGCTTACTCAGGGCATGACTCACATATGCTACTGGTGTTCATTCTGAATTCGTCCATCTGACTCAACATGGCACCAATTGCCATCAAGGATGCATTAGTTTAAATATTGAAAAGTTGATTAAAATTTGGATACTGCAATATCAGTTCTGTCATTAGGTACATCCTAAGGGTGTCAAACAAATACTGGACTTCCTTATTCCA
Source organism: Massospora cicadina (assembly GCA_022478985.1). Lineage (NCBI taxonomy): Eukaryota > Fungi > Entomophthoromycota > Entomophthoromycetes > Entomophthorales > Entomophthoraceae > Massospora > Massospora cicadina. Next base: position 10,294 of record JAKSZP010001393.1, read on the forward strand.
TAAAAACTCTTTCTTGAGATCCTTCAACAACTGAAAAAGAGGATAGACAATAGTAATTTTCTACTAATTGTCAAAAATACCTGACCAATCCTAAAATACCTGCAAATTGTGAACACTTTTCAGTTGGGACATGGCCTGAATCGCCTCAACCCTAGGCTTTTGAGGGAATAGCCTATTAGCATCGACAATAAACCCCATTGTTCAATCTCTTCTTTGAAAAAGTGACATTGCTACAGCTTTATTTAAAAATTCACCGTGGTTTTTTAGAGACTATTTCTATATGCTCAAGGTGATCCGTGAAGGTGCAGCTGAAGAATTGATGTCATCCAAGTAGATGAAAATGCACAAAAAATTCAGATCACCCAACATGGTATTCATGGCTTGTTGTATCATCAGAAGTGCATACCAAAGACCATGGGCATTCATAACAGCTGATATAGTCCATTGTCAGCGATAAATGCATATATTTCTTAGTCCTCTTTAGGCATGTAATACAGCCAGTACATGGATATGAGATCCATCGCCAAAAATAATTGAGCTTCTTCTAAGTGATAAAGAGCGTCATCAATCTGTGGAAGTGGGTATGAGTCCTTTTTCACTATTTTATTCAACAGATGTTATTCTATAACAATCCAGTTGGATCTGTCCTTATCTTTTACAATTAAAGTTGGACTCTCCCAAGGGCTTGAGTATGGGACCAACAACCCAGATTTGAGTAGCTTAGAAATTTTGTTGTCAACTATCACTTCACTTTCTCATGAACGGCGAATTGGTCACATACAAATTGGCATTTGATCTCTGACGCCAACCTTGTGAACTATATTTTTAATGCACCCAAGATCATAATCATCTTGCGTAAGCACTCCAGCATATAATTAAAATAAATTTAAGGTCATGTTCCTTTTGTTCTTCTAAATTTCTCCGTCAGGTTGTCTTAATTAAATACAGCAAAGATTTCTTGGGATTCTGGCTTATCAGGTACCTAGTTCATTCAACTACTAAAGGCGTGAGAAGATAAAAATTATGTAGATGGAACTAAAGGAACTTAGGACACTACTTAGTTATTGCAATCCTTATTGTCCTATCCAAGAGGTTTGTGACCATTACTTGAATTTCTCCATGGCTGGGGATTAAAATTCCAGGCGCTACGTAGGGTTCAGTCTGGCCTTTTTCCCAGGGTGCATGGATTTTGCCATACAGATAGTCAGGAATATCCAAGGTAAGTCTAGTCCCAATGATGCACCGTTCATTAGAATTCAAAGATGTCAGTGTTTGCACCCTCAAAGGAGTCCCCAACTTTCTTCAATTTGGACTGGTGGCAGCTGGAAATGTTTTCCAACCTTTCATTAATTTACAGTAGCAATCACATCTGCATGGACTAAACTAATGTAGTCATTCTTCTTGGTTAAAGATGGTTCCTGTCGGAATTTTAACCAGATGTAATCCTCCAATGATTTATCATTATTTGGGATGATATGGCCAATCCTGGCGGAATGGCTTATTGACTGAATTTTGTATGATTTAATGTGATTGCTATTCATTGCACCCCAATTTGGGTTAAACCAAAATTAGTATCCCACTGAGTTTGGAAATAGGTTCAAGTGGGGCCAATTGGTGGCCCTGAATTAGTATAAGGATCACCAGCAACTAATAGCTGAGGATGATCCAATAAGTATCAGTCAGCTGAATCAGTGTTTGATGCCAACTGCTATTTGTGGACCGTTGTGGGATTTCTGGTGGAAAGCTTATGTATTCACTTCAATTGTTCATCTATGAGTTTGCTTCCTGGACTGATAATCCAATGTTGGCAGATCCAACAATTATGAGTTTGAGGTGACTGAAGTTGTTTCTGGTGCCTCATTTAGTATAATTAATTATCACATAAATTAAGCGATTCCTAATCAATTGACTAAAATAAGTTGAGAAGAGATGTCGGTGAGATGCCAAGATATTCTGAGTCAAAGAAAGCAACCAAAGTTGTTTCAAGCACATAATTATCAACTTGAAGATTAAACCCAAATTTGACATTTATTTAGATTAATTATTTTTATGGCTCACTGGCAACTTAAGGCTGAGGATGAGCCAAAACTAATTTGGACATTGGGAAGGATGGAGCGAGAGGGTTGACGCCAGGGAAGAGAATAGTGCAGTAGTAGAATAAGAAGAGTAGTTGGTTGGAAAACCAGCAGAAGAGCCAATAGGTCAGCAGTGGGAAAAGTAGCCCTTTTGTAAATTTTATAAATAAATGGCGCTTCCTTTTCAATAAAAATCTCCCTTTGCCTAATCTTCCTTTTGTTATAAGTTTATATTTATTTTGTTGGTTAAAGATTAGGCTAGGGGATCCAAAATGGCACAGGTGATACGTTGAGGGGTTAGCTGGCGCTGCTGGCCCTGGCACCTAAGGTAAAATGGCAAGGGCTGACCAGTCTTCATACTGGTTGGCCTGCCAACTAGCAGAGCCCATAGCAAATTTTCTGACAGTTCCCTTTCTGGTGGTAGAACAATGGCAAAGTTTGCCCAAAATTTTGAGAGTATTGCTTTGAAAATTGCACTGGACCCCATGCTGTCGCATGAAGTCAGTGGAAATCAATATTTCATAATTCTGATTGGGCAGAATTATGTCCATTGAAAGTGACAAGAAGGGAGCCAGATTGTAAGGGCAAGGGGCTATAGGCATTTCATAATGTGGTGGTATGTAGGCCTGGTGCCCCAAAACCTTATTATGATCTACATCAGGGGCAAACCTTAACTTATTCATTGAATTATGTGGAAGCAATATTAGTTGGAGCCCCATTATCAATGATGGCTTGAATTTTTACTCGATTCACCCAAATATCAGCATAAATTCAATAAGAATAGGAAGAAATATGGTTTACTTGATAAATGGTGGTAACATTTGCCAGATCAAAGGATTGCAAAAGCTATTCAGCTACTTCAATGAATCATCCCTTGATGGTAGCCATGGGAATTGAAATGATAACATCATTTAAAGGACTATTAGCTTCCATGTGCGCTGTCAGGGCTTGTATCTTATTCAGATAGGGTCGCACCAATTTTTCATCCATTTTGGACTTGGTGGCCCTTGCTTGCAAGCAAATAACTGCAAAAACTCAGTAATGAGGAACATGAGTGAAGGCGGAAGTAGAATGTTCCACATCTACTCCGCCAAATCTTTTCCCAAGCAGGATAAGTGTTCGTTGGCAAGGGCAACTACATTAATTTTGTCAGGTTTTGTGTGGCATAACTAAAAATATGGCCATATTTTATGCACTTGTAGCAGATGAACTGATTTCTCATGTTGCTTTTGTGGAATTTTTGAACAAACTAACTTGACCTTTGGGGTTGGTCACCACTCATGCTTTATTGTGGGATTTCCCCTCATAACCCATATTAACAGTTTGTTGAGTGAAAGATCTTTTTGGGGAATCAAAGGTGGCCCCACAAACTCGCAAATTACAACTATTTGAGCTGTCTTCATATCCATGGTCAATTTGGGGATCACGGCCTGATTTGGATCTCTATGTCCTTTCAGCACCAACTTTATGGCAGTCTGGGCATTGAAATTTGCCAATGCTCCCGCACCCATAAGTATCTGTGCCTCCTGATAGAAGTGACTGGTGAAGGCTTTGATAAACTCATCTATTTGGAACTGAATGCCAAGAAACTCCTGTTTCCAGTTGAGTGGTGCTCTGGACTGTCAAACTCCCCCATGATTGCAACCTTCGTTTCTTCACAAGTCCATTTGCTGGTGGCTAATTGTGGAAGAATGAAATTCAGGCTCGCCATGTCATGGCAGTTGACCATGATAACCGCCTTCTGGTGTCCCTGCACTCCACCATGGCCATATTAAACAACTTAATGAACGCCATGATATTGTTTCCTTGAAACTCCAACAGTTTTGGAGTTAACTGAAATTCTATGGTCTCAGGAAATTGCTGCCAATTTTTGGTCACCAGCTTGTGGTTTGCACAGAGAAGGAGGAGCGCCATAATGAATAAGCTGCAGGGGTTCCTTGCGCCTTTTGTAAGATTCTGCGACTAGAATCAGTAGAACTGTCATCCCCAGATGAGGAACTCGTTTTGAAAAATAGATTTGCTTTTGGGATCCTTGTGACTGCAGCTGGTGTCCCCTTATAACTTAGATAACTGATCAGCGATGTTTTTTCCCACTTCTTATGGCCAAATTTCCATGCCTTCAACTTTTAGGGCTTACACCGTAGTCCCTCCAGTTCTTTGGTAAGCTGGCGGAGCTTGTAGTAATATTGTCTGAGGTTTTTACTAACAAAATGAATTGATTTGTGCCTCAATCATGTCCTACCCGGCTTCATCATAATACCTTCTATTGTGGCAACTTAGCCTGTCAATTCTTATTTTTGCTTCTAAGATATGGAATCTAAAGCCATATCTTAGAGTCCTGATAACTCAGTCCAAATTCCCTTAACCTCAGTTTAATTGTGAGTCCTCATGTCACTGACTACAAGGTTCAGCTTTTTGACTTATTCCTTAACATATTTATGCTGCTTTAAGAGATAGAATATTGAATAAAACATTTTCACAGCAGATTCCATCCTCATGTATTCTAAGTCTGCAACTTAAAGAGTTCTGAATGCTTCAGCATTAACTTGGCCACACCCCTTTTTTCTCAATGGTTTTTCGCTAATTCTCTCAACTTTTACTCGTTGGACAACGTTGGCCCAGAATCGCCCTGTAGTGAGCAATACTTGTTAGAAAAGTGGTCACTACACAGGTTTGTGAGGGTTAATTTCTTAACAGATACAACTTCTCTGTATGATGACAGTGAACGTGAATCTGAGCCAATAAAGGTTCAGTTAACTTTTGACCATTGCTCACTATAATATCTAGGAACTTCAGTCCTACAACCAACTAAAACCAACTATTAGTGAAATCTAGTATTATTAAGATTAAGGTACTTAATTAAGGAAATAATATCATATATATATTATTCTGGCACCCTCATGCCCTCCTATTAGAATCATCAGTATCTGCTGCCGAAGAATAGCCTTTAGTTCCTTGGCCTGCAGCTTTGGCATGCCATAGGTCAGAACTATCTTTGACTTGATTTCAAGGGCTAGGTGATTCTGCCCTCTTTTTAGCACTAGTGGTGCCCAACCCAAAATGGGGAGCCACCACGCAACTTTATTTGCAACTTGGGCCAAACAAAGGGATTATCATAATTTAAAAAATTCCTAATATAGCCCCTAGGTTATCAGTCTAGGTAGCCATATCAGAAGGCGAGGAAGCTTTGGGGAAACTTTTGTCTGGCACCCACTTTAGCTGATGGACCATAGCAGACAACATAGGGGTAGGGGCATCAGCGACATGGGGCAGGAGGAGGTATAGCTTTGGGGTTTTCTTTGTATATGAGGCCAGCAGTATCCATTGCCTCAACATATTGAGCAAGTTGATGCTCAGCAAAAGTGATGAGAGTTAGCACACTAGTGAAAGACTTGATGCGCTTTTGGGTTCGGGGATAGTTGGGGTCAAAAAGAGAGGTTTTTGCCACGTCGATGCAAGTGAATCTTACACCAAAAGTGAGCTCCTCAATCTCATATTTTGCATCTTCCTCAAAATCACTGGGGAAATGGGGATATGAATACTTTTAATCAGGGGTTCTATTGCCCCGCAGAGTTTCTGGATTAGTAGGGTGTTGGCAGGAGCAGCAGCGGCTTCAACTGCCATTTTGTTTATAATTTTATAAACTGGAAAACCTTTTATAGGGCGAAAATGGTGGGGGCACGAATTGGGAGGATCAACAAAATTCCTCCAAAGCAAAATCAGGCTCAACATTACAAGCCCAATCTGAATCATCAATCCATTTGAGCACTTTGAATGGATTTAAATCGGCTAGTGCCAGCCCAGCCACCATAGCTGGCAGGTTGGCAGCACCTGATTGGCTGTGAGTTGTCAACCATGTCAGCTCAGCTAAAACTGTTTCAGCCATTGGCTCAGGGCGCTGTAATTCGACCAAATTTAGGTTATTCTTCCCTCAAGCTGGTAAACTATTAGAAATCCCTGACAAATTGAGGGAGACTTAATCATCAAAATAAGCATTAATATTAACCGGGAGCTTTCTCCTTTGAAAGCATAAAATTCATCAATACTAATAAATTATATTTGGAATCATTCCCAACTAATTCACTAGTATCATAACACATCGGAAAAAGCATAATCCGGTTAAATTATCTAAGCTTTCCGCCACCCAGAACTGGTTGAATACATTTATGAGATTGAGCTTTAAGACACCCAGTTTTGTAATTGCCTGGATAATCATCTTCTTGAGGAAAGAAAATAGGGATCATGAACTGTAATATTAATCAAATGCCCATAGTCAATTAAGGGTGCAACGCACCATTGGCCTTTGAGCATAAAATATAGGGGATGTGATATGGGACATTTCTTTAAACACTCACCCCTCCTTGAGCATATCGTACAGCAACTCTTCCAATGTCTTGTCTCCTTGTGCCATGTAGGGATACAGCAGACAGTTGATTTTGATCACAGCTATCATCAAGTAGAAAGCCAGATAATTTTAAAAATGTGGTGGAAAAATATTATCCTTTTCCATGTCAAAGGTATTCTGATATGCTTCCAACACCAGGAGAAAATCTGGTGGAAGACCTGATGGAGAAAGGTGTGATGTGATGGAACCCTTCCCCATTCCATCACAAACCTATTGATAATGGGAAATTCTCCCTACTACTGAATATTTACAAAGGACAGCATACTTGAGTCTAAGTAATGCTAACCTACTGCCAACGCCACCACCCCGCCTCTAAAATAACTGGGAAGAGCAGGCCTGGTACTGCGTAAAATTGATAACAGACGCAGAACTTGTGCACTGAAAAAGGCACAAGCTGCCATATGTTGTACAAAGCTATTAGAGTGGATGATGCTATTAGTAAAGATGTACCCACTTTCAAGTTCAAGTCCATATCCTTCACCTATTGTAAATAATAAAGTTCCCCGCCACACTTCTATCTATTAGCGCCTCAATTGATACCTGGTGCGCACACAAACAAATTTCCAGTGGCAACAAAAATATAAGAATAATCTTGTTTATTGGCCACCGCATGGGACACTACCAGATGAGTGGTGATAAGCTCAGATTCATCTGGTAAACCACCATTAGAAAGAGTTTAAACTCATCCCATGGGAAATATCCTTTTCCAAATTCTGCATGTTCAGATGCTGACAACCAGGCCAAAAAAAGATTCAAACCAAGGGACTCTTCAGAAACTACTTCAACCACTGGCGCCAGGGAAGGGGAAGATGAAACAAAAAAGGGACAGCTATTAGAACGCCCTCCAGTACCAAAACGTACACCCCATGAGCCTGTTCTATACTGTCCTTCTGGGTAAAAAACAAAGGACGCACCAAATTATCAAACAAAACGCCCACGCTTGCAACCTATTCCTGCTTACCACCTTAAAAAATGGCAAACTTGGGTCTTCCTCTACTTGACCTAGGGGTAGGCTTTACTGGTGTTTAGGACAAAGAAGTTGTTGAACCTCAGCATAAAAGATGTGATCCACTGAATGAACCAGCCTATCAGTATACACCACACTAGCTGGCAGGTGAACTTTCTATTCATATAATTAAACCAACACAGCAACCATATGAAATGATGGAGAAAATGAAATTATGGGTCGCTCCATTATGTCATGGAGCATGTTGTTGATAATTAGACCAACCTGAATTTCCAAGTGGGTGAATACATAGAACCCTAGCCAGAATACTTCAAATACAGCCAACCATATTGATGGATGGACTATGAAAAAGGCATCCGTGAGGACTAGTCAGGGATTTCCTAGATGGGAAATCATCACCACTAGTATTCAGAAAAACTCTTTAACTCACCAATAAATTTGGAATTTTTTAAAAACTTTACTGAAACCAAAATGACAGAAAGGGAAGAAAATAGAGAAACAGCAGTACCTGCAAAAAACCACTACCTAAATGCTCACAAAATGAGGAACTGATGCTAAGTGTCTTTTACTCAATTTATTCAAGGTACGCCAACCAGGGGATGGACAGTACCGATCACAACACTTAAAACGGCAAAACAAACTACTAACCAGGTGGGAAGCAGAAACTGCTTAACCCACCATGGCAGAGGGTGAGGAGGGGTCGGGGGGTTGGTTTTCAGAAATACTCACCTCGATCAAGGGTTGTTGGTTACAGTACCAGATCATAGCAGAGAGCCAGGGCATTGGGGCATCTGCATAGTGGGGGCTGAGGTCAGCGTAGTAGGAGTTTTCCACTTCTGCATCAAGATAATGATGGGAAAGTGTTTCAACAAAAGCTGCGAGGAGAACTTCAGCTTCTTTGTGGGCTTCAGGAAGTTGGGTAAAAAGGAGATACTGTGGCGGGTGATTTTGGCTGAGGGGTTGAATGAAGCAAGCGTTGTGACATTCATAACAGCGATTTCAGCATCATCAAATAGTTTTGAGATGTCACTGCAGGGAGATTCAGGGAAGTCGGGGTGGAAGAAGATGGTGGGCAGGCCATGCTGGAGCTGAGCCACTGACGGGGCCACCGCGGTGCATAGTTTTGGGCAATGAGGAGAGGCCACCGCAGCTAAGGCGAGCTGGTGGTCACTTTGGAAGAGGGCTGTATTGGGTAGAGGAGCAAAATGGCGAGGGGTAGGGGTTTCATTGAAGTTGGGAAGGAAAAATTCTGCCTGACCATAATCGCCATGGCAGAGAGGTTGACCTGTATGCTTATTAATGAGGACATTACCTGATTCGTCAGTTTCAGCCAATAGATCCCATGGATTTTGGTTCACTGGAATAGTGGCGTTTAAATTTGAGTGGGTAGGATTGGGCGAATGGGCAGCTGCTTGGGTGCGAATGTTGGTCCAAGCATTGCTCTGATTGGCTGGCGTAGATTTAGGTGGGAGAGTGAGGATGGAGGTTTTGGGTGGGGCTGATTTTCCATGTGGGCCCACTGAACGAGATTGGAGGGTGGGAGGGGGCAGCAAAGCGCCCCATACTGAACCTCCAGAGGGGGCTCAGAAGCTGCAGCAGCGGATTTAGCCTTAGGGCACGCTCTTTTTGCATGGTCAAGGCCAAAGCAGAGGGAACAAATCTGCCTACCATTATCGACCTGAGCCCAAAAGAAATGATCAGGCGCTGCAGCCACACTAGCGCGGGGTGGGATTTGTTGGGCTATGGTAGGGTGGTGTGGTATGATGGTGGCTATTGCACGAGGAGCAGCAAGGCGTTCTGCACCAGATGGAATGGCAAAGATGAGGTTGGCCTGAGTGCCATAAGCCATGAGCCCCGCGACCAACTGGTCATACAAAACCTGAGGTGGAAGGTGGGATGGGAGATTTGCAAAGGATACCACTAGTGTGGTGTCTGAAGGGAGGCGAGTACGGGTTGTGGGAATGGGGTTTTTTTTATAAATTAGAGGAGTTTGTGCTGCCGCTTCAGCATCCTCCTCAGATTGGAACCCAACGTCAAAGTAGCCCTTAAAAGGGCGGAAGTCTATAAAGCCAGCTGGCGCAAAGGCTGTAGTGGCAAGGTCAATAATTGCCTTATCAGCATATGGGAACAAACGCCCATAGTCCACTCTGAGGCAATAGCGAATAGCAGAGCGAGGGAGGGCGAGAGGATGGGGGTGAGAAGGGTGGACGCGCGCCAGGTGGAGCGCTAAGTCCCGTGGGGGGACAAAACGGTTGGAAGCAGTGGGCGGGCTGTTTGAGCCCATCTGAACGCGCTTGCCTGCAGGGCGGAAAACGCTAGGTGGAGGTGCACTGCTGCCCCACACTGGGGTGGGAGGCGGCAGAGCCAAGGACATCAAAGAATAGGTTTGGGCAGATGGCTGTGGATAAATAAACTTAAATTTAAAATCGCTCAAAAGTGACTTTGAGCGGTTAAAGAGAGTTTTCTGATGCTAAGTGTCTTGCCATTAAGATATTTCACAATTCAGTATTGGAGGATCATCATTCTGAAGTGTTTTCTTATACTGACTCATATATGACATGATTGCGAGATTGACATCAAATTTGGTAGCAAAACCTACTCATTCTGCTACAACCACGCTTGCTGCAATGACAGCACTTCTGAAGATAGCAGATTGTTCCTACAGCCAAGCCACATATGGCCAGCTCCATTGGGTCAGAAAAGGATTGTTTAAGCCCATTCCTGTCAGGGATGGGCTCATTAAAAAACACTGGGGAAACCTGGCAAATGGAAATTTGTAAGCTTGAAACTAAATTGTGGCCCTTATTTTATCATAATGCAACTTAACCTCCCTGGAAGAACTCAAACCTGCATATACTCCCTCTTGGGGAAACACGCTAAATGCCTTCTTCTGGTGATATCTTCTACCCTCCAACACCTCCTGTCACAGCTCCTGAATTTTACCCACCAACTCTTTGGTGGTAAGCATGGGCGAAAAGAGGCGAAATTCACAGGAGATACACCATTGCCCACCTCTCATCTAACACAGGCTAAAATGCCCAAGGCAACCAAAGTATGAACACTGGATTTTTCAACTTTTTTATGGAATAGATATTTTTTCCTGATATAGCTGCAGGGGTTGTTCCCCAAGGCTTATAGATGAATGGTTGCGCCCATGGCCGGGCCACATAGGGGTGATCCCATTGGGTATTAAATGGATTTGATGCCCTCAAACTCACTGTTACTGGACCCTCTCTTCTGGAAGAAGGGAACACCCCAGCAGGGTTTTTAACCTAATTGTATTATGACTGGCTTGATTCTGCCGCCCCTCAATTTATCTAATTTACTGGACCCTTATTGGATCCAGAATAGCACAACGGAGAGAATCCCATCATTTCCCCTATGGTGGTGACCTATCGCCACCACCACCTCCATGAAAACCCCCTAATACACTGCACAAGCTCTTGGGTGGTGAGTTAAGGAGGAAACATAAAAAAATTGAGGAGGTATGCCATCACCCACCTCTCATCCACCAAGTGGGCCAAATTTCCTTGGGTCACATGTGGGATGGAAGCCTTTTCACCCCCTTCTTTGTGCAGAATTCCCATTCTGCACAGCAAAGCGCAGGGGGTGCTCCCCCAGACTTACAAAAAGGCAGCAATTGCAGCCTTATTTGCTTGCACCATAATTTATTTTATGGGGCTAACAATGGTAAAGTGAAGCTTTAAAAGGTTTTTTATTCAGTAGATCATAATAAAACTGGTGGGTTCTTACATGTGAATAGCTGATAAGAAAATCTACTATCAGTAGGATTTTCTGGCTGCTCAGTAATATAATTTGTTCATTAGAATCATTTAATTCATTTATGCTTGGTAAAAATATTGTTATCAACCCTTAGTGAAACTTTCTTTTAATATTTCCCCAATTGAAGTTGGATTTCAGTGGGCACTACTTTTTGAGTAAAAATACTGATTTCAGTTTGATTAAGGTAGGGTGCTTATTGTCAACTTTTGCTGGGCTTCAATATCAATCAATTGAATGAACAGTTAATTTTTATTGTGCCAAAGGCACAATAAATCACTTAAGAAATAATGGAGTAATGTTGCGGCAAGGCAACGCTTGAAATGTGACAGCAAGCTATAATGCTTGATACCACATTAATACTTCTTTTAAAAATTAAAGGTCTGTTCTATAAGGAGTTCAGCTTATAGCATGAGCATAATTTGCAAGAAGCTTTTGCATACCTGTTCATTTTTTTTTGCCTTTTGGCACTTTAATATAAAAGTTAATGGATATGTATGCAGTTAATTGATATCTACAGAAATCTTAGCTTGATTTTAGTCTATGAAAGGTATACCATCATTCAGTTAAAATTTACCAGGTTACATGGCTATTTATCTGCCATATTTTTCCCATTTTGTATAAGTATATGTATAACTCTTATTATACCACTTTAGTCTTTTAATATATACTAAAGTTAATTTTAGGATAAGTTTTGGTGTACCAATCATAGACTTAAAGGAAAGCCCTGATTTTATAAGGAACCATATTATCAACTTGGCCAATATAATCACATCTTGTTTGTTTTAGGAAATTCAAACAGGGGATTGACGTCAACAAAATAAAAATGAAAATTGATTTAGAGCTTAAACAAGGGCATCTCAATCAAAGAAATTTTTATCCCTTTCAGGATCAGGATTTAATTTTATGGTTATATAATGGGTAAGGTGTTAGAGTCATTTAGCTTACTAACTGCCAGTTGTAATGGAGCGTGCTGGTAATGATAAGACTGGACTAAACTCATGTGAGTGACCACTCAGAACACCAGTTATAATAACTGAAGTACAGTCATCCATATTGATGGATGAAACAGTAGTAATGCAGCCACAAGCACCAACCACAAACTTTCAAAATTAGTATTCATTGTCAAAAAATGCCTGGTGGACTGCTAAAATTCATGGATAAAATTTTAATACTAAAGACTTTTTATTTGGAATTGTTAAAGGGTAAAAAGGGGGAAATTTGGTGACAGCAGAACCTGTCAGGGTCCGCTGCCTAAAAACTAACCAAACAAATTGGGGACCAAAGAATGGCATTCACCATCAGGAATAATTTTACAAATTTTGATTATGCCATATTAGCATCCAGAAATCCTATGATGCTGTAATGATCCAATCCTGGACATCCACAATGCTAAAACTTTGCCACCACCCTTTCCCTCCTGCCACAATTTCACTTGATGAATTGGCATTGCTTCATCAAGCAGGTTCTTTGTGTGCGCCCATATCCAAGCCACATATGGCTGATCTCAATGAGTCAGGAAGAAGTTTGTTGCACACGTACCTATCAAGGATGGGCTAACAATTACTTTTGACAAGGAACCACAGCAGATGCAAATTCCAACGCCTGAAACTGATTTATTTAGTTTTCTCTCACCAGAACTCAAATTAGCTACATTGGTGGAACTTGGACCACCAGAGAAAATTTTTGAGGGAGGAATTGCTGTCAATCTTCAGCTGGTAGTGGGCCCTGGCCGCCGCACTTCCACCCACACACCCTGTAACTGCTGTGCCAACTCATGATTGGTTAGCATGGGGTTTAATGGCGTGATCTTCAAGGGACAAGCCACAAACCAACTCATCTACCACATGGGTTAAATTGCCCAGGGTGATGAGGGGGACAGCCGCTGGTTTTTCCCCCTTCTTGGTTCAAAACAGGAATAACTCTAAATTCAGCCGCAGGAGTTGCTCCCCCAGACTTACACCAGTAGGAACCTTTGTCTTGCACCCTGATTAATGTGCAAAGAGCAGGATTAAACCTGCATCCTTCAGGTCATTAGTCATATGTCCTTTTGACCTTCCACCCCATATTAAAGTTCTTTTTAAATTTTAAATTTTATATGGGGAAGGCTGACCATGGGATGGACACTTCTGATAAACACCAACTATAAAGAATCAAGAAAACGAGGGGCACCCCAGAGGAGCCAAGGATACCTTCTGTTGCCGGCAGGACTTCAATTGGAAGTAAGAGGGGGAGTGACAGGGGAGGACTGGACCAAAACTGAACACAAATGAAGGAAAGGGTCTGACTAGAGGAACCAGATGGGGAACTAGGATGACACCAACTGGCGTTGGCGTGATGGCGGGCGGACAAATAGCCAAGCTTGAAAGTGATATGTGAGGTGGGAGTGGAAGCGACGCACAGCTTCACAGAGGGTGGGGTAGTTCCAGAGAGTGCGTCAAGGACAATAGTGTGGATCATCCATAGTGATATTGAAACGATTAAGGCGCAGAGCAAAGGGTGCATAGGGGAGGTCATGGAAAAGGCGAAAGATGTTTTTAGACAGGCTGGAAGCCTGCTCACGCTCCTGGAAAAAGAGGCGCAATACATTTCTCCAGATTGCTTGTGATGGTGTGCAATCTTCCAAGCGATAGACCAATAACCCATACTTACCACACACAATGCATGAAGATTGAGAGACATTAGACCGCTCAGCAGTGCAGTACACCTTTCTCAGGAATCTCCACACATGGGCGCGAATCTGGGGTTGTAACAGAGAATGGTGATTGTACTGCCAAATGTCCTTCGGATCTCCAGAGAGTATGGGATGTCTAGCTTGTCAAGGTAGTCCACACGGGCAATTTGGGAGGGACATTGGGGTACCAGGTCATTTAAAAATACATGCTCATGGACTTCTTGTTTAAACCAGGGAGTAGGGCAACCCCTCTGGGAGGTGTGACCACTGATGCTTATTCTCCACTCAGCGCTATGCATGGAGAGGAGAATACGTTTGAAGTGGGGCGGCGTCCCATGTAGGCCCGCGGCCAAGGGATGAGAGGCTAGATATTTAAGAAAAGACTGGGGGTGGGTGGGATTTTTAGAGGCCAGAGGCACGGAAAAATTGGAGCAGGCCACACATGATCAGTGTTGGGCTGGTAGTGTGGGGTTGGTGACTGTAGTGATCCAGATGCCAAGGATTTTGGCGGAATTGCCTTAAATTTGAGCAGGCCCATACCACCACTTTGGCGTGGGCCAAACATGACATCCAGGAGCACAAGGGGAGGGCGGCCTAACCAAAGCCACCATTGTAGGAGGGCGTATAGATAGTTGAAGAAAGAGGGGAAAGGCAATGGCGTGGGCCACAAACCAGACTTTGGACAAGAGAAGATATGACAAGTACAACCTGGCCTGGGAGGGTAGTCTGGTGGGATCTTAGAGAAGCAATGCGCTTTGTGACATTGTCTAAGATGTGGTGCTCCATTACTGATGAGGTGAACCTACCCAACTCCAGCCGCACTCCCAAATGGCGCACTGGACCAACAGTGGGACTTGGCATTAAAGGGAGCACAAGTGGGGCGGTATGGGAAGGCCGGGGCAATTGAATATGAGAGCTAGTTGCCAAAGAAGGCTGTTTAAGGGGCGCTGGTGACCAGTGGGCTTGGTACTGGCCATGGAGAATGACTTCAGTTTTGTAAGCATTGAGGGTGACGTTACTGACACTGGAGTAATACTGGATAGCAGCCTCCAGCGCTCATGCATCATGGTTGTCTGACACCCCAAACACACAGTTGCCAGAGAATGCCAGCATTCTAACCGGCGATTGGCCTTGCACATGGACAACAGCAAGGTGGGCATTCACATTGTGTAAGGTGTTTCAAGGCTGAAGTTGTATAAGAGTGGGCTTAAAGTGTCCCCTTGGCGGAGACCCCTTTGAGGGTAAACCACTTCAGTGAAGAAACCAGGGCCACGCACAGCCATTGTGGCAGACTCTGTGAGCAGCATTACCCAACTTGTGAACTGGTGATGGAGGTGGAATTTGTGGAGGCAGTCTTTTAGGTAATCCTAGTTGACCCTATCATAGGCTTTTTGTTGGTCTAAGAACACAAGCGCACCAGTAGCCGTGTATTGGCAGACATTGGCTATGGTGTGTATGTTATGCCATATTGAACACTTGGGGATAAAGCTGAACTCTTCAGAGGAGGTTGTTTCAGAGGCAATTTCCCCATAGCAGTTGGCCATAATTTTGGTAAATAACATAGTGTCTGTATTAGTATGTGATTTGGGGCTCCAGCTCCGCCAAGTCCAGCATATCCCCTTTTTATAAAATGTTATCATAAAGGCCTCCTGGCCTCCAGGAAGGAGATGCGTTTCTAAAAGACATTTGTTCATTGAGGTAAGCATTAGTGAGGAGAAATAATTAAAAAAATTGTATAAGTCATATGGAATCCTTTCTGTCTCTGGGCACTTCCTGTGCGGTGCACTACGAACAGCATATCAGAGTTCATCATGATTAATTAAATTCATCAACTCTGGCTATTGGGAAATGATGCAGATATGTGCATCATCGAGAAACTCCTCAATTTTGGCAGGTTTGACAGGTTTAAACTTATACAACTTTGAGTAAAAATTTGAACTTTAACTGCCACTTTGTCTGGAGTGTTTGCAATGGAGTTGTCCAGCCGCCTCACCTGTGTGCAGGTCAAGCTCTGTCATGATGCAAATAATTTGTGGAAAAAGTAGGCAGAGCACATGTCCCCACCGTTATATTTTTTTCCTTAAACTGAACATAAACTGATGCCTGTGTTGTCTTACCAGTGAATTAAGACAAGCAGACACTTCTTCCCACTTGTAACCCAAGTTGAGCTGTACCCTACAGTAGGAACAAAAGACTCCAGGTGTTCCACTTCATCTAGAGTGTGCTTAATGACCGCTGAAGTAGCCATTAGCGATGTGATGAGATGTGGTGTGCCTGAAGGATGATGTTTGCTTTGAAGGCTGACCAGGTATAAAGAGGTTCAGCACAGAATGGTGTGGTGAACTCCAGTGCTGAAGTTTTGGTGTCCACCAATGCTGAGAAACATGGGCGACGAGATCTCAGCTGAATGAAGTTTGTGCCACTTTTCTACCTGTGCCGCTGGTCTTGAAAAATTTGAGAAAAATTGACACCATCCTGTGGTCAGAGAAATTAATTTGCCATTGTGATGTGCACAATCTGGGGATGAAAGTTCAACGGTGCAAGAATAAGGTCAATGAGGGACATAGACCTCAGCTGACCATTGTGCACATGGGGATGGGACATGTTGGGTAGCAGCGGTGCATGCTTGGGGAGGGTGTCAAAAAGACCCAAGGTGGCTTTTAGAACGCAGAGTTTGATGTGCACCTACGGGGGTAAGCGTTATAAGCCAGCAGTCAGTGGCTGAGTTGCCCAGCAGTTCAGGTCACCCACCACAGAGGGATTTGGTGGAAGTAAGAGGGAAATTATAGCTTAGAGGAATTACCGGTGAGCCCACACATAGGTCAGAGCATAAATATCAACAATAGTGTGCACTTCATTGTCCCACTAAAAGGACATGGCCATCACATGGCCATCAAGATATAATTTTTTATATAAATTTAAAGCTATGGGTTGCACATATAAGCTTACCACAGTGCAGCAACCAAAAAGAAAGGGAGGGGAGGATCATATATGCCCATGTGTCCTCAGAAACATATGGACATTGGGATTCATGAATTGCCAGGATGTCCACAGGTAAATGATTTTGTAAAAAAACTCAGTTTCCTAGCCTGGGATGGCAAGGCCTTGAGTCCAGCAATGTTCAAAGTCCCTATTGTAAATGATCCCCCCATCGCAACTTAGGTGAAATGGGAAGGGCCCCCTTGCCCTTCCAGTGCAGCTAACTCAGCATCAGTTTCTGGGCCATGTGATTGGTGGTGAGTATGAGTCCTTGAGGTTATCCTTTATTATGGGTTTAGTGTTGGGTTTGTTGTTTTTTTGCTTTGGGTCAATCCTTTGCTGTGGTGTGCTCCTGCAATGCACCATTGGAGGTTGACAAAAACTCAGGGGAATTGGGTTTGGAAGATTGTTTTGATTGGTGCATAGTAATTTTTCTTGGGTGAATCTGACTTGAACATTTGTTCCACAGGTTGGTGGGCTCAATCTGATTGATGAGCAGATTCTTGGGCAGCTTCAGCTGTGAATGACTCAATATCAGCTTGGGTCTGGGCAGGCGGGATCACAGATTATGTTGATGCTGCTGCCTTGGCTGCTGCTCTATGGTCCTTATTGGCCTTTTTGCACCTTTTTGGGACACAGATTTTACCTGAATGTAACACCCCTGCACACCCTATGGGAAAGTGGCATTAGTGTTAATGGCAGGTTCATAATGGGAGTCAGTGCTTGTTATTTCATCGGAGAATATTTCATTTTGGGTGATACCATCTCTGGAAGAGCAAGTGTATGCCTTATGGCTGAAAGCATGACAAAAGGTGCATATAGGGGGTGCGCTATCCACCATAACGCAGAACAGGCAGGATTCATTCCCATCAATATTGATAACAGCGGCGTGGGGGATTTAGTTAAGTCTTCTGCAATGACTGCGGTTGGAGCAATCACTGCAATTGCTTTGCCTGTGCTCAGCTCCACCATAAGCATGAAGCGCTGCATTTCAAAAGAGTGCAGTTCCACATAGCTTCTAAGCCCCACCAAGAGATGGTTCTCTAACACTGCACGTTTCACCGTTGAGGGAGGAAGTCACAAGCTACATATATTTGGTTGGATTTAGTCCAACGTGTGAGCTTCAATTCAACCATATGTTGAACATCTGTGATATTGACAACCACATGCACCTGTGCAGCAGCGTTCACTGCTTGTGCGGATTAAAACCCACGATCCAACCAACTGTAGGTCATAGTGTGCGGTGCAACATATACAGTAGCTAAAAAGTGTCTGTGCACATCACTTCAGAACTTTTATCAAGCTCCATTAAATTAATATCCAGGAAAACTTAAACCCCATGCTCCACTGATGACAAGGACTTGGAATGTGGAGTTTTGATGTACTGGTTGTATTTTGTTTTCCAGGCTAAAATCTCTGGCAAAATATTCACCACAGTTTTTTATTTATCTTGGCCACAGGTGCTGCTAGGGCATTTTTGAACTTTGGACAGTGTGAATGGCAACCCTAAGCCCTTTACTACACTTGCCCAACCTTTAACTGACGTTGGGTGCACACTCATCTACTTGTGTTAATTATCAAACTTAACTAATCTTGAATTTAATTAGTTGCAATTAATGATTGCAATGAGAAATAAAAGCTATATAAAACATATTTTTTTATTTGAGGTAAGCCGACCAGGAGACGGACATTACCAAAACTAAAACTAAGACTAAAAACTAATGTAATTAATTGGTTCAAACAAGACCCAAATGAGCAGATTGAGTAATACTCTTTGAACAAAAAAGCCAACCAGGTGGGCAACAGAAACCGCTTATCTCTCCATGGCGGAAGGGGAGGGGGATTGGGGGGTTCCTCTTTGGCAGCAGCTTCTGCCTCCCATAGTAGAGTGCGTGTCAAGGCAGACAGTAAGGACGTTGGGGCATCTGCGGCATGTGGTTTGATATTGCTAATAATTGGTATTTCATGGAAATTTTCCAGCTAGGAAAATGGCACTGATATATTTAGCTAAAGCTTATTCAGCTTTAATGCGGGCGTCTGGGAGTTTAACAAATGTAGCGATGTTGGTTTAGGTAATTTTATTTTTTGGGTTCTGTGCTTTAGTTGCCATGTTCTGGATAGCACCATTATCATTTTTGTGTAACTGGTTCACTGTGATTTTCCTTTTTGGGGTGAGGGTTGAGGGGATAACAGGAGGTGGGATTCCTCCTGTGAGCATCACCACTAATTTGGCGACAGCTTTATGAAGGGGACAAAAATCTGGTGTTGCAGCTGCTTTTACTGCAAGCTGGTGATCACTGCAAAATGATTTGGTATTTTGCTTTGGGGTATATAGTCAAGGGGGTATTTGGCATCCCATTCTGCATTAACAAACCGCTTGATCTGCAGAGATGGTTCTTCAATGAGCTTACCTTATTTGTAAATTTCAGCCAATAACTCCCATGGTTTTGGTTGAATTGAATTGGGGAATTGACATACGGTTGAGTTTTGGTTGATTCATTGGAGGAAGCATGGGATCAAACTGGGATCCAATCTGATGCTTGATTGAAGGAATCATGTGTGGCATTGGGGTGAGGAGGAGGTTGATTGGTGGCTGCAGGTGCAGCTAAGGGCTTCCACTTTTGGAGGAGGGGAGGTAGGATTTTGCCCCATACCAGAATTTGTACGGGGTGGGTGGTAGATTGGAGGTCAGTGGACGAGTCATATGATCCATCAGAAGTGGCTAAGGAGGGTCACTTGCATTTCGAATGGTCCAACTCAAAACATGATGGACAGATCATCCGCCCGCCTTTGATGCGGGCCCAAAATGTATGGTCAGGCGCTGAAGAAATAATGATGTGAGGGGGAATTGGCACGTGATTTTAATAAATTTAGGGCTGATTGTAGCATATGCCTGAGGCCCAGTGAGTCATGTGGCCCCATTTGGGACCACAAATTGTATGATGGTGTTGGAGCCATAGGTTGCCAAACCGTCCATCAGCTCCTGGTGTAGCACTTCAGGGGGAGGTGGGTGGGCAAAACAGCAAATTGGACCACAAAAGTGTTTCGCTGGGAGCCAGTTCCAAGTTGTGGGAAAAGGGGTGCCCTGGAATACCAGGGGCACAGTTGCTGCCATGGCAGCATCAGCTTTGCAGGTAAAGCTGAGGTCAAAATACCCCTTATAGGGGCGGAATCTATGAATCCAGCGAGTGTCATCACCACCTGTGCCATTTCAATAATGGCTTGTTCATAGTATGGTATTAGTTTTCCATATTCATCCCTTAGGTCATAGCGCATGTTGCTCTAGGGGAGCACCAGTGGGCAGCAAGATACTGTTTGGGTACAAGCAAGGTGGGTGTCAAGATCCTTGAGAGGAATGAATCATATAATGGGTTGGAATGACTGGGTGAACCAGTTTAAGCGCGTTTTCCTGCTGAACAGTAAATGACGGTGGGAGTTTTGCCGCTGCCCCACACTGGAGCAGTTGGCAAAGAATCTGAGGACATTGGAGCGACACTACAACAGGTGATTAAGATTTGCTTTTATTAATTCATGCAATTGTGCTTGGAAATTTACTCTGAACGGAAAGAGGGGTTTTATTAAAGTTTTTTATAAAATTGGTTTAGCTATCAATTTATGGCTATTTGGTAGATCTAATAGTTTCAATGGTTTTATCTGAGTAGTTGGTGGTTATCTATCATATAAAATCTAAAAATGGAAAAAAGAGAGGGGGTGGAAGGCGAGTCAGTAAGGGCATATGGCTACCAACCTGAAGGTTGCAGGTTTGATTCCCGCCCTTCGCACATTGATCAGGGTGCCAGCCAAAGGAAGCTATTGGCGGTTAGTAGGTCTAATAACACGAAAACCTTACCCATGACGTAACCAGAAAAATTTGAGTCCTGATATGGAGGTGGAAAAACTTTCACAATGGAGTTGACCCTGTTCAGGTTTCATGTCATTTCTTTCTTTAGGTAATGCCTGTCCCCTGGTCAGCTTGCCTCAGTTAAATAAAAATAAAAATGGAAAAAAGAGCCAACTTTGAAAAATGCATAAAAATGTATGAAATAAGTGATAAAAATGCATTTAAGAACTTTTCTTTCCGATTACTATCACTTTTAGTAATATAATATGATTCAAACAGCACAATTTGATAATCAACACCAGGTGAGATGAATATGAACAATAAAGTGAAGAGCTGGGCAAACGTGGTAAAGGGCAGCAGACCTGGACCTGTACCGCCCAAAGATACCAAGCGCACAGGTACAAACAAAAATCTCAGCAAAAATAAAAAACCTGAGGTGGCGCCCCCTGCAGGTTTCATTAATTTTTTGGTAAAATACTGCAGCTATTTGGAAGTATCCCAATCACAACCACTGTCATTGGGGGAACACGGGATACAAGATTTCCTGGGTATAGAAACACTAACAATGTGGGAAAAGTTTGGCGAAGCCCAACAAAAAATTTTCCCACACATGGTGTACTTAACAACCCATACTATCCACAGAGGTTGGGTAGATCTTGGGTTTGAAACCGCGGAAGAAGCAAATGAAGCAGCAAAGGTCAGAGTGGTACTCAGCCTTCCAGACGGACAGCAATTGGTCCCAACCAAATGCACCCATTGGACTGAATCCAAAGACAATTTCATAATTTTTGATTAACTTCCGACCAAACTGGCGCGCACAGTAGTCAAAAGATATCTCTGAGAAGGCTTAGAAGCCTACGGAGAAATCAAACAATTTGAAATGCAAAGATTCCAGCTGATGCTGACCCTTAGCATGGGGAAGGCAATAGCAATTATTTCACCAAACCAGGATGTAGTAGAGGATATTACAAAAATCCCCCACATTGCATCCCTCACCATTGATGAGAAAAAATCCCAGCTGTTCCACGCAACAGTGGAAAGTGCACCCCCCATATGCAACCACTGCCAGGCCTTTGGGCACAATATTTACGCTTGCCCCATAAAAGAAGGCCTGAGAGAAATGGAATTCTATGAGGAGGAAATGGGCGAAGATGACTCAGAGTACGCCAAAATCATGGATACTACACAAGCCTTCAACTGGGGAGAACATGGGCAATATAAAATAATTGACCCTATTTCCCTGAAAGAATGAAAAATTGCCAAACAAGCTTGCAAGCTGGCCGCGGACAAGGCAAAGGCCTCAGCGGAATCAATCATATTGCTGGAGTAGATCCAGGAAGACATGGAGGAATTTGAATCAACAAACCAATCAAATCCTGCAAAAAACCATACACCCAATCTGACCAGATTGAATTTGATGGAACCTGATTCAGAAATGAATGCAGCAAAATTGGGGTTCAGTGCACCCCCAGAAATTGTGGATTTAACCCAATAGGGAATGAAAATCAACAATGGAATATGCAGAAAATAATGTGGCCAATAAAAACACACAAGTGCACCACATTAACATATTAAAACTAAGCAAAGCCAAGAGAGGAGCGAAAACTGCAGCAATGAAAGGGGCAGAATACATCCCAACCTCTACTCATGATTATGCTCTCTGCAGCAGAGGTGCAGTGGAGAGTAATGTGAGTGAGGGAGTAGGGCTGGGGGCCCTGCTAACTGCTCCTGAGGCACATTGGGCGTCTCAGTAGAGATAGGGATGCTGAACATAGCGGGACTCACGGCCTTAACATACTGGGCCAAGAAGTTGAGTCTCCTACAAAACCCACCTGTGGATATCCTGGCGGTGCAGGAAACCCACCATCCACAGGGAGAGGAGGAGGCATGGGAAAAATGCTCCTCCCAACAATATCATTTTGGTCGCTCCACTGTGGGGTGATAGTACACGTGAACCAATACTTAAAATTTATTAATAAAAATGTGTTCCTGGATGGCTGCATACTCGCTGTAACCTTCTCATGGCACACCGAAGTGCACACAATAGCCAGTGTGTACACCCCAAATGGTGCACATGACCAAAGAAAATTTCTCACAGCCCTAACACAACTAAATCTACCAGCAAATACTTTCATAATGGGAGATGTGAAATGCTGGATTAACCCAGAGATGGACCGATGGACATACACAACAGAGATACCACAAGGGCAAGTGGAACTCTGAGTACTAAAGGCCACTTTGGGACTATATGATCCACTGCCAAAAAGGCAATGCCTGCTACAAAACATGACACGCCCACATGTACACGATGGTACACTTGTCTCTATGTTGAGGATAGACATAATACTCACACCAATAATTTTCTGTCACCAAATTCAAAAATTTAAAAATGCAAAAATTGAATTCTCTGACCATTGGCTTGTTTTGGTGCCTTACAAACTGGCGGAACCAAGTACCCAAGCACCCAGATGGTGCAGAATACGCCCAAAAAGTTTAGCCAACTCGGAATTTCAATCCTGGATGGAGGAAATATTCTCAACCTGGGATTTTAAAACACCCTTTTGCTTGGACCCACTAACCACCTGGAATTGTTTCAAAAAATCAACAACTCAACAAATCAAAAATACATTGTTTAGAAGACACAGGGAAGTTTCAGCCATTTATCAAACACACATTGGCTAAAATTGACCATCTAGAAAACAATGTACCAAGAATAGGATACAGCCATAGATGGGGTCACAAATGGGCGGAGGTTTATGCTCGGCTAAACACCCTGATCTGCAAACACCAACACCAAGTTGGATTCCAATATAAAGGCAAAAACATAAGAGAAGGAGAAACTTGCTTGAGCTACTCTTTCCGCCAATTTTACGCCCAGAAAAATATGATAGCTTGTACACAGGTCTATTTACTGGACAAATCCATAGTGGAAACACCCAACAAAGTCATGACTGAAGTGCACAGGTTTTATATGAAATTTTATAAATCTGAGCTAGTTAAACCAGAAAAATCAAAAAATGCCTTAGAAGTGCACATATTGACACCGCGGTCCAAAATAACAAATTAATTAACCTAATATCATGCAAGGAATTATAGGAAGTAGTACGCGGTGCACCAAGAGGGAAATGCCCTGGACCTGATAGGATTCCCTATGAATTTTATATAAAATATTTTACTTGTTTTCTCGTTGCAATCACTTTTGCAACAAATCTAATTCAAGACTGACTCTAGTTTGATAATCTCACCAAGGAGATTAGTTTGCGCCCATGTCAGGGAGCAGTTGGGCAAGTAAGGTAAAAGGCAAAGGGGGTGGCCCCGCGACTTCCAACTTTTGCAAATGCCCCAGAGAATCTGGCAGATTAGCCAAAAATAAAAAACTGGCGGTTACCATTTTTCCCAGAAATTCTAGCTTGGCAGGCGCGATGCAACCAGTACATCAATATGCCACACTCTCATCTACTTTCATCAGTGGAATACGGAGTTTGGGTGTTCCTGGATATTCAACAAACGGCGCTGTGGGAAAAGTTTTGTGGAGATGTACACATTCAGTTCCTGAACGCAATGTATGTAGCACCCCACTCCATGTCATGTGGTTGGCTGGATCTCAGTTTTGATAGTAAGGAGGCAGCAGATGAAGCTGCTGCAGTGCACATTGTAATTGACCTCCCCAAAGGGCAGCAGGTCATCAAAACTAAGCACACCAGATGGACAAAATCCAACCAAATTTTTCTCACCTTCAACTTTCTGCCCACTACAGTCAAATGCGCTGTACTAGAACAACACCTGAAGGATGGGCTCACCGTATATGGCGAAATTCAATTCCTTGAGATGCAATGCTTTACGCTGATGCCACACCTGTGCACCAGCAAAGCCATCGCAGTTCTGACCCCAACTGAGGATATAACGAAGGATCTACCCAGATCCCGCACTCCACATATATCAATATTGAGGGGCATACCACCCACCCTTTCCGGGTCACCATGGACAGCGCCCCCATCTGCACCCACTATGATGCGTTCAGCCATAAGGCACACGCTTGCCCCACAAAGGAGGGAATCATACACCAAGAACACCCCTCGGCGGCCATGAACAATGGGGAGGCCCACTATGAACCAACCGCCAATACTAAAGAGATCTTCCCGTGGGGAGCACAAGGATGCTACTTTCTAATAAAGCCAATATTCCCTCAAGAGCAGAAGAATGCCAAGCAGGCCTGCAGGGCCGCAGCCAAGGAGGCGGCCAAGGTCCCCTCCACTATCCCACACTCCCAACGCCAGGAGGACATTGAGACCTTTGTGGTGGAAGCAGCTTGGGAATCTCTCAACCAATCAGATAGGGCTTCCAAAGCCAATTGGGCCACCTAATCTGAGGATCTGATGGGTGACTCGATCTCACCCATTCTTTGTGCCCAAGCCTCAATTGGAACCAATTTGATTTCCAGCCTACCTGAAAATTTTTTTTAATTCAACTGATGGTGCACCGCACTTTGAGCGCACTGCAAAAAATTGTTCTGCAGCGGGGAAACAAAAAGTGAAGGCTAAAGCCAACGTGAACCTAACTGCCAAACTCACCCACTCTTCCAACTATGTTGCTGCACACACCCAAGGCGCCGAGAAGTGCTGTGAGGATCAAGAGGAGGCTGAAGGGCCTGGGTGCCCTTCCCCTCACACCTAAGGTGTGATGGGGGAGCCTTTACTTTAGGGACGTTGAACATCACTGGACTCAAGGCCTCGCCATCTTGGGCTAGGAAACTGATTTTTTACAAAATAATTTACCCATGGACATCCTGGCCATCCAGGAGTCCCACTGTCCACGCAGTTCTGAGGATGCTTGGAAAATTATGCTCCTCCAATCACAGTCCTTCTGGTCTGAGCACTGTGGGGTGCTTGTTCAAAAAAACAATTTCTTCAAATTTTTATTATCTGAATCCTTCCTTAATGGCTGAGTCCTCATGGTCAAATTTTTGTGGGCCAATGTGGCGCACTCTATTGTCAACATTTATGCCCCAACCTGTGCATGAGAGCGTCAGGAATTTTTCTCATTGTCAAATCCCTTCTGCTACCCCCTGACCCTTTTGTAGTCAGCGATATGAACTGTTGGTTGGACCCATCCACTGACCGCTGGCCTCCCTCACCCTCCCCACCCCAGGGTCACATAGAACTTCGTGTCCTAAAGGCCACCCTAGGGTTGTTTGATGCACTGCCGCGCCATGCTTCGCTACTTGAGAACATGTTGCACCCACACATCCACAACGGCCAGTTAAGGTCCATGTCCTGCATTAACCTTATCCTTGCGCCAATGAAATTTTGTACCTAGATTTCCCACTTCCACATGCCAAAAATCGATTTCTCCAATCACAGGCTGATCTCAATCACCTTCCACCTACCCAACCCAGCGGCTCAGGCTCCACACTGGTGCAAACTTTGCCCACCCAAACTCGCATCACCAAGATTTTCCACATGGGTGGAATCTGCGACTTCAGCACAGGAGTTTATCACACCATTTTTCGCTGACCCGATTTCCACCTGGTCAACCTTCAAAGCGGACACAATCCGCCATGCTCGCCACCTCTCCTCCCGCCGCTCACGCTCTACCTCAGCTGTCATCTCGCGCGCTCTGGAAGAGCTAGCCCACCTGGAGTCCAACATCCCAGCCACGGGCTACAGCCCTGCTTGGGGTTGCAAGTGGGTGGAAGTAGCCTCCCACCTTAATGCTCTTGAGAGACAACACAAGCATCAGGTTTGTGTTCAGTACAAAGCTAAACACATCACAGCGGGTGACATGTGCTCTACTTATTTTTTTCAAAAAATTCTTTGCACCGTGCCAGAGCTTGGCCTGCACACAGGTGCAAAAGCCAGACAAATCCGTCACAGATAAGCTGGCAAAAGTAGCGATTAATATACAAAATTATTACTCCAAGTTATACCAATCCAAACCAATTCTGCTGACCAAAATGACGAAATTTCTCAATAGCGGTCACATCTGCACCATTTCCCAATATCTGGAGTTAATAATTTTGATTACTCTGGACGAACTCTGGTATGCCATCCATGGTGCACCAAATCAGAAATGCCTCAGCCCTGATGGCATTCCGTATGAGTTCTTTAAGAAGTCCTTCAAATATTTATCCCCACTGTTGCTTGCCTCCCTTAACCAGAGCCTTCTGGAAACGCGCCTTCTACCAGGAGGGATAGAGGCCTACACCGTTACGCTATTTAAGAAAGGGGATAAGCTAGACCTAGCCAACTTGCGCTCCATTTTTTCCAACTAATACGGATACTAAAATTTTGACTAAAATTATGGCTAACCGTCTAGGGATTGTAGCATCTGCCACCATCTCCCCAGAACAATTCATTTCATACCCAGAAGGTCACTTTGGGACAACGTACACTCTGTGGCTAACACATATCAGTCCACGGCCTCTAGGGCGTTTGTATTTATAGACCAAAAGAAGGCCTATGATTGAGTAAACTGGGATTACCTCAGGGTCTGCCTACAACAATTCCGCCTACCCCCGCTTCATCAGCTGGGTAATGCTGATGACGGAATTTGCGACAATGGCAGTGCGTGGCCCTGGCTTCCTCATGAAAGTAATCCGCCCTCAAAGGGGCCTACTCCAAGGGGACCCCCTTAGCCCTCTCTTATATAACTTCAGCCTTGACCCACTACTTCAGAATGTGAATGCCCGCCTCACTGGGATCCATGTGCAAGGCCAAGCCCCAGTCAAGATGATGGCATTCGCTGATGATTGTGTGGTTGGGGTGTCTAATAATCATGACGCACGCGTGCTTGAAGCCCTTATCAGGTTTACTTCTGGGCAAGTAATGCTGCACTAAACGCCTCCAAAACCAAAATCATCCTCCTTGGTCAGTATCAAACCCGCTGGGCCTCAGCGGCCTGTTTCCAGCCCGGCCCATCTGCTCACACATGTGCCTTCTTACCCTGCCCACCCCACACCGCCCCACTTGTGCTCCCCTTTGTGCAACGCCCCACCGTTGGGCCCATCCGCCACTTGGGGGTGTGGTTGGAGGCAGGCGGGTATGCCTCTTCAATGATGGAAAACCATATTCTGGATAACGTGACGAAGCGCATAGCCTCCCTCAGAGCCCACTTTACTTCCTTTACTGGCAGGGTTGTTCTAGCCAACTCTATGCTCCTCTTCAAAGTTTGGTTTGGAGCCCACGCCATCGCCTTCTCCCCAGGTTTTTTTCAAATCTCTGTATGCCCTTCTACAAGGGTGGCTCTGGTTGGGCTGCCCACTGCCAGTGCGTCTTGAGGCCATGTTTAACCCTCGCCATAGTGGTGGCATGGGCCTGCTCGACTTTGAGGCCCATGCTACAAAGATACTGGGCACCTGGATCGCGGCTGTCACCATCCCTACAATCCCCTCCCAACTCTGGTCCCACGCAGCCCGCTCCAACTTCTCCCACGCCCTGGGCCTTGCCAATCCGTCACACCCTCACTCCTTGATAAAATATCTGGCTTCCCACCCTTCAGCCGCTGGTTCTCATGTTACTACACCCCACTTCAAACGAACTCTTCTCTCCATTCAGAGCGCTGAGTGGAGAATCCATATTTGTGGGCACACAGCCCAGAGAGGGCGCCCCTCTCCTCGGTTCACACAGGAGGTACAGGGGCTACCCACTCTGGATGGAATAATACCCACACGGTCCCATGTTCTATCAAGGGTGGACTACCTGGACATGATGGACATTCCTTATTCCCTTGAAACCCAGAAGACAATCTGGAAATACACCCACCACCCTCTGCTGCTGCCTCATGTCCGTTCCCATGTGTGGCGATGTCAGGGGCGGGTGTACCATACTGCTGAGTCTAACGCTTTACACTCATCCTGCGTCGTGTGTGGCCAGTATGGAACGCTGTTTCACCGCCTGTAGAAGTTCCCTACCTCTAAAGCGATATGGCGCGAGGTGCAGCGTCTGCTTGGCCAGGATCAGACACATCCCTTCAATTTATCTAGGGATATGTTTGCTTTATCTATGGTCTCCCCTCTCCCACCCTCCCTCCGTGCTCTGGTGGTTGCAATCGCCATGTGGACCATCCACTCGATTGTCATGGATGCCATTCCAGGCCTCACTCCCACCCTCCCAGAAGCCGTCCACCGGTTCCAGTACCACTTAGTAGACCACTTTTAAGCGTGGATGTTTGGATACCTCCCACCGCGTCGCCATCAGTTGGTTTCCTCCTGGTTCCCAGTTTGGTTCATCAACACAGATCACTTCCTGCACACGTGCTCAATTGTGGTTTCAGCCCCTTTACACGTTCCCCCTCCTCCCTGTAGTGGCGTTCCCGCTGGCAACAGGAGATAGCATTGCTTCTCTAGGGTGCCTCCCCTGTTCTACGTTCCATTTTCTTTATGTATTTTCAGAAGTGTGTGTCCCCTGGTCAGCCTTCCCAGCAATAAATTAGAATTTATATAAATTTTTTTTCTGACATCTCTAACATTCTTCTAGTTCAATGAACAAGTGTATTATGGAAACATGCCTCCTACCTGGAGGCAAAGAAGCATACATGGTCACTTTATTCAAGAAAGGAGACAGATTAGACCTATCTACCTGGCGCCCAATTTCCCTAACTAACACAAATAAAAAATTTTATAAAAATTATGGCTAAACGACTAGGAGAAATTGCAACTGATGCGATATCCCCATCACAATATGGATTTGTTCCAAGAAGATCCATATGGGATAACATCCACACAGTTGCAAATGTCTGCCAGTCCAAAACCTCTGGAGCACTTGTCTTTTTAGACCAACAACAGGCATATGACATGGTGAACTGGACCTATCTTAGGGCCTGCCTTCAAAAATTGAAGCTTCCAAATAGATTTATAAACTAGGTAATGTTGTTTACAGAGTCTGCAACCATGGCTGTGTGGGGAGCAGGCTTCTTAACCAACCCAGTTATCCCACAGAGAGGACTAAAACAAGGAGACCCTTAAGCCCTCTACTCTACAACTTTATCCTAGACCCCCTAATCAGAAATGCAAACACACTGCTCAAAGGAATCAAATTCAAGGGCCAACCACCAGTTAAAATGATGGCACCGCTGATGACTGCGTGGTGGGCATATCCAACAATCAGGACGCTTTCAGAATTGAGAAGATAATACAAGACTATTCAGCCATAAGTAACGAATCACTTAACACTGATAAAAACGGAAATTATACTCCTGGGGAAATATCAGACCCAGTGGATGCCATCTACACAGGGCCAACAAGCTAATACAATATCAAGACTCCTGACCAGACATAGGAGGCGAAAATTAGCAATAACCTCACTGAAACTTCCATTCATCACCAAGCCAACAGCTGGCCCTGTTCGTCACTTGGGAGTTTAGTTGAGTGCAGGAGGTTGCGCTAACTCCATGATGGAAAATCAATTATTAGACAAAATAACAAAACGCATTGCCTCCTTACATGGACACCAAACAGGTCTAACAGGAAGGGTCACGGTAGCCAATTCTATGATTCTATCAATCATATAGTTCACGGCCCATGCAATTGCTTTCACCATCCTTCTTCAACACAATCCACGCCCTATTACAAGGATGGCTATGGTCCAACCACAATCCCCTGTACTCCTTGAAACCCTATTTGGCTCTAGAAGGAATGGAGGTATGGGGCTTACTAATTATGTAGAGCAAGCAACCCATGTACTGGGATCCTGGATAGCTCAGGTGACTAGCCCAGAACTTCCAGATACACACTGGGCCAGAACAGCAAGATATAACTTTACACGTGCACTACAATTAAGAAACCCAGAGCACCAGAACTCATTAATCAAATATCTGACATCCCACCCCACAGCTGCAGGACAACACAGCACTCCTGCACATTTCAACCGAATACTTCTAACCATGAGAAGAGAGACATGGCGGATTCACATAAACGGCCAAACCAGTCACCGAGGACGCCCAAGGCTAACTCACAGACAGATGATCAATGATCAAATAGTCACAGACAATATAATAAGTAAAAGCCCAAGTACCATAGCCAGGATAGATTACCTGGACCATATGGACATACCCTACAACCTGGAGACTCAAAGAAGAGTATGGAGATACACACATCACCCTCTACTCCAAACCAGGATAATAGCACATGTATGGAGGTGCATGAGGAGAGTATACCAAACAGCTGAACGGTCAAATGCCACTCACACCTCATGTACAATATGTGGTCAGTATGGAAACCTAGTTCACCGTTTAGAACAATGCTCAACATCAGTGGCTGTATGTAATGAGGCCATGCGCCTTTTTCGCCAAGAAAACGGACATCCATTCAGCCTAGCTAGGAACATTTTCGCTATAAACATGGACTCTCATATCCACCCATATCTCAGGGCGCTAATAGTAGCAATAGCACCATGGACGATACATACAATGGTACTGTAATCATTCACAGAAGCAGCGCTAACAATCCAAGAAGCCATTCCTCGCTTCCACAGCCATATATTGGAACATTTCCAGGCATGGCTGTTTGGACATATGACCCCCCATAACAGAAGGACAATCAACACATGGTTCCCCATATAGTTCCTAAAAGTTGATCCTTTCCTTCACACATGCTGCATCCAAGAATAAGCCAGCATAACTCTCCTTCCCTACCGTCCTAAACTTGGTGATCCTGGAGACAACAAGAGGGGCCTTGAACCCTCTGGGGTGTCTTTAATTGTCAAACTTCATTAGTTTTCTCACTATATCAGAAGTGCTTGTCCCCTGGTCAATTTTCCCCAAATAAATAAAGGTACATTAAAAAGTATAAAGTAATTGCTAAAATGCACTGAAAAGTATGAAATAGTTAAAAAAGTATAACAAATTGACAAAAACCTTTTTAAAGTAAGCACAGTAATTCAAACTGACTAATAGATTTTTGCTCATGAATACAAATTAGAGATCATATCAGATTGGGTCCAAGTGTAAACTGTAGGCAACTAAGAACACATAGTGCTGAGTATATATTATAAATGATTATATATACTTTTAGTGTTTTTTGTAGTTGATTATAACACACTCAATGTGACAATAATAACCATTATACTATTGCTCAATAATGTCAGTTTGTTGTTGAGATTAGTATAATTTTATACAATCCTTTACAGGTCTCAAGTAGAATCTTTTAGGACTAAGTTTCAGGCGGTTGTATGTAATTAACAAGTATTTATCCTATTAACTCTACAGAATACACTCAAGCTAGCTGTTACTATACACCACATCACATACTGGTTTAAGCAGTCCCCTGCACACACTATCAAAAACACACCCACATACAGATTAATGTACACACCACCAAAGATAAGAGCATCTGTGGAATAAACAATCATACAAGACATCACATTCAAAGCAATCACAAGCAGAAAACAATACTGAACAATAAGATCTAAACCATTTGTGAGAAAATTTCTATAAGTCGTTTTGAAATATAACCAACTTTTTTTTACCATCTAGTACTAAAAAAAATATAACCAACTTTTTTAAGGTTTTCATCACTTATTTATATTTTATTTATCTGAGGTAAGCTGACCAGGGGACGAACATTACCAAAACTAAAACTAAAAACTAATGTTACTATTTGGTTCAAACAAAACGACTTATGAACGGATTGAGTGAAACACTCAAACAAAGCATCCAACCAGATGGGCAGCGGAAACCACTTATTCCTCCATGGTGGAAGAGGAGGGGGATCAGGGGGCTCATCTTTGGCAGAAGCTTCTTCCTCCCATAGTAGAGTATGTGTCAATGCAGACAGTAATGGCTTTAGGGAATTTGCAGCATGTGGTTTGATATCACTAATAATTGGTATTTCATGGAAATTTCCAGCTAGGAAAATGGCACAGAGAAATTTGGTTAAAGCTTTTTCAGCTTTAGTTTGGGCATCCAGGAGTTTAACAAACGTGGTGATGTTGGTTCAGGTAATTTTAGCTTTTGGGTTCCATTTTATAGCTGCCACATTCTGGATAGCATCGTTAACATTTTTGTATAACTGTTTTACTATGATTTTTTTAGTAAGACTTTTAGTGATAAAAGGAGGTGGGATTACTCCTGTGAGCATCGCCACTGATTTGGTGACAGCTTTACAAATGGGACGACAGTCTGGTGTTGCAGATGCTTTGACTGCAAGCTGGTGATCATTGTAAAATGATTTGGCATTTGGCTGTGGGGTATATAGTTGAGGGGGTATTTTGCATCCCATTATAGCATTAACAAACTGCTCAATTTTCAGAGATGGTTCTTCAATTAGCTTACCTGATTCATCAATTTCAGCCAATAACTCCCATGGTTTTTGGTTGAAGTGCATTGGGGAATAAGCATATGGTTGAAGTTTGGTTGATTCATTTGAGGAAGCATTTGATTGTTCTGGGATCCAATCTGATGCTTTATTAAAGGAATCATTTGTGGCATTGGGGCGGGGAGGAGGCTGATTGGTGGCTGCAGGTGCAGCTGCAGCTTCTGGTTTTGGGGGAGGGGAGGTTGATTGTGCCCCATACCAGAACTTGTATGGGGTGGGTGGCAGATTGGAGGTCAGCAGATGAGTCATCCGATCCATCAGAAGTGGCTAAGGAGGGTCACTTGCGTTTTGTGTGGTCCAACTCAAAACATGATGGACAGATCGTCCGCTCACCCTCAACGTGAGCCCAAAATGTATGGTCAGGCGCTGAAGGAATAATGGTGCATGGAGAATTGACATGGCGATTTTACTAAATTCAGGGCTGATTGTGGCATATGCCCAAGGCTCAGAGAGTCGTGTGGCCCCATTTGGGACCACAAATTGTAAGATGAGGTTGGAGTCATAGGCTGCCAAACTGCCCATCAGCTCCTGGTGGAGCACTTCAGGGGAGGTGGGTGGGCAAAGCAGCAAACTGGACCACCAAAGTGGTGTCCATTGTGAGCCAGGTATGAGTTGTGGGGAGAGGGGTGCCCTGGGATACAAGGGTCACAGTTGCTACAGTGGCAGCGTTGGCTTCACAGGTGAAGCCAAGGTCGAAATACCCCTTATAGGGGCTGAAATCAATGAAGCTGGCAGGTGTCATCACCACCTGTGCCATTTTGATAATGGATTGGTCATGGTATGGGAAGAGTTTCCCATATTTGATCCTTAGGCATAGCACATGTTGCTCTGGGGGAGCACCAGGGGGCAGCGAGGTACCACTTGGGTATGAGCTAGGTGGGCGTTGAGATCCTTGGGAGGAACAAATCGTCTCATGGGTTTGGAATGACTGGGTGAACCAGTCTGAGCGCATTTTCTTGCTGGACAGAAAATGGCAGGGGGAGTTTCACCGCTGCCCCACACTGGAGCAGCTGGTGGAGAATCCAAGGACATTGGAGCAAAACTACTACAGGCGATTATGATTTTCTTTATTAATTTGTATTTTTTGTGTGGAAAGTTATGCCAAGGGGAAAGAGATTGATTATCACTTATTTATATTTTTATCAATTGTTTAATACTTTTTAGTTCATTTTTTATTGCATATTTCATTATTTCTTGTGCATTTTTTATATTGGTTTTTTTCCCCAAAATATTCTTGATCATAAGATTCAATTGAAAAGTTATATATAAAATGTATAAATGGTATAAAAGACTTTAATAAGAAATAATATTATTTTTGCTAAGTGGGTTCATATTTGGGGGATAAGCTACAAATGAATTTTGTAATAAGTTGATGATTATCTCTTTCATTTGATTGTTTTGATTATTGTTAAGAGTGTGTCTATAACGGTCCAGTTTCAGTAGAGGTGGTAGGCGAGGGACTACTCCACTGCTATATAAACCTATATTAAAGCTAGGTTAAATAAAGCACCACCCAGAAGGTCAGTGCACAGAAGGGCCCAAGCAAGGATAGCATGCATTTGGTTAATTTGGACCTCTTGGGGTTGGCAAACAGGACTAAATAAATGCACATAGACAAAATAAAACAAACGGGGTTCTTTACTAAACCAGATGACCAACGAGGAAAGTTAGTCCTAAGGAATTATAATTAAGCAATGGGCAGGGAGTCAGTAGTCTGTGGTGCTGGTGCTAATCTAAATGAACCAATAAGTGCACAGTACCATCTGACATGGTACTGTAACATGAGATAGTCTGAACTCAAGTGATTGGTTGAAATGGATCCTACCCACTTTAGTAGTATTATAAATGGAACGGGTTTTGAAACCCCATTCCCTAAGCAACCAAATTAAATCATTGTTGTTTGTAATGTAGCTGGTGCTTTTTAATGCCCTGGCTGGAATGCCAGGTGGAGCATCATGCACATCCCAGGACCAACCTGGGCATATCTTTCCAGTACCCAGCGTTGGTCAGGGTATGTTTTAGATCAGTAAGCCTTGCAACTTGACTTTTTGGCCTCCTGACGTCCAGTACTGTCTTTACAATTGGAACCTCTAATTATGTCATTAATCCATGACAATTTTATACTAAAATTTACAATGTTCATTTAATATATTTAGTTTAACCTAATCATTTAGTTGATTTATAGATTTAATCTCATACTAAAATTAACAACGATCATCTACAATACTCAATATAATTATTTAATTAATAGATTTGATTGGTATGATTACATACTAAGTTTATTAATGGTCATCTACAATAATTATATTTTTCTATATATTTAGTTGACTTGATTGGATCAGTTACAAACTAAAATTAATGATGTAAATCTACAATACTATAAACTCATCATGCTAGACGTCATTATATATCTTAGAATTTTGAGTTTATCCCCAGCAATAATACATATATCTGTCAAACCTGAATTTCTGGTAAAATACTGGACCAATCCTTACAAAATTGAAATGGGATCACCATGGGATAATATTTTCATTTTTAATATTATTTTAAGTAAGCCAACATGAGGATGGACATACCAAATGCTCAGAGTGCAAAACCAAACCTGTAAACTCAAAACGCTCAAAGAGCGTTTCAAGACAAACTGAATATAAACATATCAACAAGGTGGGGAAGTAGCTAACCTCTAACAAACCATGGCAGAGAGGGAGGGGGCAGGGGGTGGTCAAGTAGTTAAATCTTTGCAGTTTATGACTCTGATATGGCAGTGAGCAAAAGTGTGGGGGCATTCATGAAGTGAGGTGCTATATGTGCAAAAACAGGGTCAGCCGAGGCAAATTAGGTTGTGCTGAGGGCTTCAAAATAATTAGTTAGGTGGTTCTCAGCAGTTGTATGATGTTCAAGTAGATGGAACAATTGTGTGCCTTGTTTAGGGGCAATATTATCTTTTCTGAGAATAAAATGAGAGCAAATATAAATAGCACTCACATCATTGGCCACTTTGTGTACCACTGAGGTTTCAGTTTTGTCAATACAGGGGAATTCTGGCGTAAAGATGACCTTGGGTAAAACCTGTGCCAGCATGGAAAAGCTTGAATGTCGGTATCTCAGAGGAGAATACTTTCATGGAGGAGGCTACTGCATTGGCAAGCTGATGGTCACTAAGGAATGGTACAGCATTCATCTTAGGAATATACCACCTGGGGTTTGACTAAGTATCTAAATTATAGTTTAAAAATTGACTAAAGTCAATTTCACTGGAAGGGATGGAATAATTTCACTAGACTAATTAACTTCATCTAATAAGACCCATATGTTTTGGTTAATTCTAATGAAGCCATTGGTGGGAATCTGGTTACACGGGAGCAAATGGGATTACACTTGGTGGGTATAGTAGTCCAATATTGACCCTGATTGGCTGGTGCAACTTTGGGTTAGTGAGGGTGGCTGGAGTTATGGGTGGGGACAGTAGCTTTGCACTGGCCCAACAATTGAGTGGATGAGGTGAATGGGAAAGAAAGTTGTTTCTTTCAAAAAAAGCCACCACAGCCTCAGAGGAGGGGGTGGAGTTGGTGTCAGTGGTATGGGGGCATATTTCCTTGTTATGGTCAAGTCCAAAAAAGATGGGGCAAATGTGTCAACTGTTGTTGGCCCTAGCCCAAAAGCAATAATTAGGCTCCATGGACAGGTGAGAACATGGATGAATCTTCTAGGCAATACAGGGGGTGTAGGGGTTGATGATAGTAGTGGCATTAAGGGCAGCAAGGCACGCTGCACTGGTAGGTACAGTGAAGTAGAGAATAGGGTTGGTACCATAGGCCAAAAGCCCTAATATCAATGCATCATACAAAACCTGGGCCATGTTGAATTTTTGGCATTAAAGATGCTCGCTGGTGCTTGTTACCTTAAATCCAACAATTTTTTTAGGGGTACTTTTCTCATCACTTATAGGAAAGTAACAAAATACTAATAAACACTAAAAAGGTTTATTTTATAGTTTTTTTAGTAGCCATGTGGTGTAAAAGAGAATCCTATTTATAAATTAATGCTTAGTATTTAAAGTGACTTCAACTCAAGTGTGATAGGCATTGTAAGTCCCGGGGAACGTCCTTTGGGTGTCAATTGGGCCATTTCCCATTCCCAAGCAAGAAGGTACCAAAGAGGATGGCCATACCCCTCGTTACTCAGGGAGATCTCGCTCACATGGTAGACAAGCGCTGGGTAACAGCCCTTCTGCTTTGGATCCCATTCTGGTACCCACACTCTACTTGGCAGAACTGCTATGAGGAATCAGTGAAATCTGCACTGAGATCACCAAAATGAAATCAATCGCAACAAACTTGAGCAGCAATCAGCCCAATGCTCAGAATTCAAATGGTTGAAAAGGTATGAAGACTGATCTATCAGCTGGAATGCCTGATGGTTGTAATTTGGTTAACATGACAATTGTAAAAATCCCCCCTCCCAAATCTGTTGGGCATCACCCCCAATGGGCAGGTAATAGCATCGGACACCATCAATGAGGTTTCAAAGCTTCCTGATAGCAAATCGGGCATTGCGCCTGATGCAATGCCACTGACTGAACGAATGGCCCCATGATTGAGCACAAGTGGGTTGGGTGTCCTGAACCCATTACCAACCAAATGGGCCCACCCCTATGTGGGGTGGCCTTGGGGGATTTCTGCCGCTCGTCAGGCCAAACACCATTGTGCCAACCGTCAGAAACATAGTTGAGCCTTGGTTCAGATGTTCAAGGTCAAACCAACAGCGACTCAGCCTGCCACCAAATTTTTTGATACCAGTTCCCAGGGAACCTAACCCGCCCATTCCCAAATAATTCGCCAGTTAGGTCAAACTCACAAGATCTGATCCATCTTGTTTCCCCTCCAAATTGACAACTATTTAATCAGTCGCATCACACTGAGAAAATTAATGGTTGATTTTTCTTCCTTAAATTTTCTATTAAAAAACCTTCCCCAAAATTCTGTTTTTATATGTTGAAAATTAAGCCGCCTTATCCGCTGATGCTCTTGTACCCCTTGGGGTTAGTGACCATGTGCATCTGGTACTTTATCTTGTGCCTATACAAAATTCTGGCTCACCAGCAGATATTGGTGGAACTCCTTTCCAGTTCCATATTTGTCATATCAGCAGAAGTGCCTTGGGAATTCTGGTTTGCCGTTCAGGTGCTCTGGCACCCTGGCTGGCAGGCCAGTCTAATTCTTACTTGCTGTTCACCTGACATAATCAACCAACCATTATTCTTAGCCATTTCAACCTTTCTCGCATATATTGGCGCAGCAATGGTCCCTTCTTTCCAACTGAATCAGGTTGTAAAGAAGATTATCTCTGCCCACATTAGTCTGGTCCCACTCAAAACTCCAAACCCATACCCCATAGTTGCCGCGGCTATTTTGCCCATGTCAGTAGGGTCTGACATCTCTTAATCTGCAATGAGTTTGCTCCTCACCAAAGCCTAGTGGTTTCCCCTGACCCCACCACCATCTCTTTGGTATCACTGGATTCATCCACAACTACCAATAAAGAGAACTATGCTTACTTCTTAGTATCCATGAAGATTAGTGTTGGGTCCCATCACGTCTCCTTTGAGGCCCTGGTGGACACTGGAGCCGCGGGAAATTTTATGATTGTAGAACTGGCCCAGCAATTGGAACTTGCCATGGATGCAGGTCCTTCAGTGATGGTTGCATCATCAGCCTCCCAAACCTCATACCTGGTATGTCGCCCAGTCACATTTTTAATACACCAATTCAGCTTCTGCGATTGCTTTTCAGCCATGCCAAACTTGGTGTTTCCAGTGATCTTAGGAGTGGGGTGGTGGCGCCGACAACATGTCAAGATTCACTTGGAGTCTAATATGTTGTCATTTACCAATGATCATCTGGAGTGAGAATTCCCTTTGATTGACACCCTCAAGAAGACACAAGGAACCAGTTCTATAACTTCCCTAGTCACTTCTGCAGGCATCCTGGCCAATTTTCCTGAGAGCTTAATGTGCTATCAAAGAATCTTTGACTTGGAAAAGGCAGATCGCCTGCCTAAGCACACTAGGTTCAATTGTGGATTTTGAACTACTGTGGAGTTGGTGAACATCAACTGTCCGTTGTATCCCCATACAGCGGAGGAAGAAGTTGCACTCAATATCTGGTTGGATGATATGCTGAAAAAAGGTTGGTTGTTCAAGGAGACCTTACCCATTGCCTCCCCCATCATCTTCACCAAAAAAGTGGATGGTTCCCTCTGTCCCTGCGTGGATTATGGTCACCTGAATAAAATAACGGTTTCAGATACCTACCCCTTGCCTCTGGAGCAGACGATCAGCCAGGCAATTGCCAAATCCCGTGTGTTCTCTAAGCTGGATCTGGTGAACGCCTTCAACCAAATTTGGGTAATGTAAGGGCAGGAATGGTTAACAGCAATCTGGAAGAAGCGCGGCATTTTTCAATTTCATGTAATGCCCTTTGGGCTGAAGAATGCTCCTGCTATATTTCAACATATGATCGATAATGTACTGGGTGACCTCCAGTTTACCTGCGCAGTTGCATACATCAATGATATCCTGATTCACTCCCTGACTCCCAAACAACACAATATTGACTTGGAAGCGGTGGTGGTCTCCTTGCATAAGGCAGTTTTGTTCCTCAAACCCTCCAAGTGTGAGTTCTATAAGGAGGAGGTTATGTTCCTCAGGAACCTCATCCTTAAAGAGGCTTTGCAATCCCTCCCAATAAGTTGCATGCTATCTGGGAGTGGCGAACCCTGACTACCCAGAAACAACTGCGGAGTTTCTTAGGAACCATCATTTTCTTAAAAAGTTTTCCCCCGCACTTTCACAGCTCGCTGCCCCCTCCACCCCCTTACAGGGAAAAACGTACCATTTTGCTGGACGGATGAATGCCAACAGGCATTCAAAAATAATCAAGGAGGTGTTCATATCCCCTCCTATTTTGAAACATGCCAATCCCATCAAGCCATATATTGTTGCATGCGACGCGTCATCAGTAGCTGTTGGAGCAGTGTTGCTCCAAGAGCACAA
The DNA here is from genome assembly GCA_022478985.1 of Massospora cicadina. Classification (NCBI taxonomy): domain Eukaryota; kingdom Fungi; phylum Entomophthoromycota; class Entomophthoromycetes; order Entomophthorales; family Entomophthoraceae; genus Massospora; species Massospora cicadina. The sequence goes on from JAKSZP010001393.1 coordinate 50,379, forward strand.
TGGCTTGGAACACCCAGTCGCCTACTTTTCCCAGAAGTTCACCTCTACAGAGCAGCCTTTGGCTATTTATGACAAAGAGTTGGTAGCCATTGCATTGGCCCTAACTCATTGAAGGTACCTGTTACAGGGTGCCCGACATGAACTAATGGTTCACATGGATCACCAGGCCCTGCTGTACTTCCGTAAACCCCAAAAATTGGCACATTGGTAAGCCCAAACTTATTGGGACCTTTGCTGTTTCAACTAAAAATATGATATCATAAAAGGTGCACTAAATGTACTTCTCAATTTTCTCAGCCGCAGCCCCACCCACAATTCTGCAGATCTGGAGGAAGTGGATATTGTTACTGTAATTCCTACCACCCAAATCTTATAGATTGTTCACCCTGTTGTTTCTTCCATTGCTCTGGCCCCTGATGCTCTGTTAGTTGCTCAGGTCTTGGCCAGTCAAATGGCCTGCCCTGAGGGCGTGGAGTTGGTCGAGCAGTTATCTCACCAGAAGCATAAACACTCTCTATACTCACTGAAGGAGGGTCTTGTATATTTTAGATCTCGCGTTTGGGTTCCCCCCTCCTTCCAAACTGAGGTATTTCGCGCACATCATGATTCCCCCACAGTAGGTCACCCTGGTTCTAATAAATGCATTGATTTGATCAAATGGACCTACATTTTGGGCAGGTTTGACAAAAGAAGTTCCAGCCTGGATCGCCGATTGTGTTACTTGCACCAGGGCCAAGTCAGATCATTCCAGAAAAAGCCTCCTGCACCCCTTACAGCAGGCAGAGGGCCCATGGACATTGGTGTCTGTGGACTTTATCGTCAAGCTCCCCTGTTCTAATGGGTTCACAGTGGTGATGGTAGTGGTGGATCACTTCACAAAATTTTCCCTTTTTATACCTTGTACTTCCGCGATTATGTCAGAAGAGACTGCCCACCTTTTTGTATGCCATGTGTTTTTGATGTTTGGTCTCCCCCATAAGATCATCAGTGACCATGGCTCCCAGTTCACCGCGCGGTTTTGGAGTGAACTCCTATCAATCCTGAAAATATCCCCCTGTCGCTCCACAGCATATCATCCTCAGTCTGACGGCCAGACTGAGCGGGTCAATCAAGTTCTTGAACAGTACCTGCGTTGCTATGCTGTAGCCGCGCAGGATACTTGGGCTGATGACCTTCCTCTCACCCAATTTGCTTACAATAATGGGACCCACGCGTCCATGGGGTTTTCCCCATATGAAGCAATGTTGGGTTATAATCCTTTGTTTTTGGTTAAACTGTGCTTGCAGCCTGAGGTTCAAGCTGCCGCGGACCATGCTGCTCATATTAAATTGACTCAAGCCTTGGTGTGGGAGCACCTCACCAAATCTATAGATGACTACAAGTGGTTTGCAGATTAAAAGTGTCTTCCATGTCATGAGTTTATGGTGGGCTCTTATGTTATGCTCAACACCTGTCACTTAAAGATACAGGCCCCTTCCCAAAAATTCGCCAGTAAATGCTCGGGTCCCCATTTGGTGGAGGAGGATTGGGTAATGGGGCAATCTGACTGAAGCTCCCCGTGCATTGGAAGCAGCATCCCATTTTCCATGTTTCCCAGATGTCGCCCTTCAAGGGTGCAATTCCCACAGAACTGGAACCAATCATTGTTGAAGATGAGGAAGAGGTTGAGGTAGAGGCTATTCTGGCATCCCAGAAGTTGCAACATTCCATCCAATATCTTGTGGCCTGGAAAGGGTATCTGGCCTATGGGAACAGTTGGGTCAAGGTGCACAATAGCACGAATTGCATGAACCTGGGTGAAGCGTTCCACATATCCCACCCTGAGGCTCCCCACCCCCCCCCCAAAAAAAAACTGTCAACAGTAATGGCGATTAAGTTACCCAAGGCGCACAAGAATGTGGCTCTTGTACAGTTTCCTGGTGGTGGGGTCCTTCCCTTGGGAAAAGGAAAGGGTAATGTAAGTCCTGGGGAACGTCGCCTGGCTGTTGATAGGGCCATTTTCCCATTCCCAAGCAAGAAGGTACCAAAGAGGATGGCCATACCCCTCATTACTCAGGGCGATCTCGCTCACATGGTAGACAAGCGCTGGGTAACAGCTCTTCCAGGTCAGATCCTGCTTCCGGTACCCACACTCTCCTCAGCAGAACTGCTATGAGGAATAAGTGAAATCTGCACCAAGATTGCTAAAATGAAATCGATTGTAACTAATTTGAGTGGCAATCAGCCCAATGCTCAGATTTTAAATGGTCAAAAAGGTATGAAGACCAATCAATCAGCTGGAATGCCTGATGGTTGTAATTTGGTTAACATGACAATTGTAAAAATCACCCCCTCCCAAATCTGTTGGGCATCACCCCCAATGGGCAGGTAATAGCATCAGACACCATCAATGAGGTTTCAAAGCTTCCTGCTGGCAAATCAGGCATTGCGCCTGATGCAATGCCACTGACTGAACAAATGGCCCCATGATCAAGCACAAGTGGGTTGGGTGTCCAGAACCCATTCCCAACCAAATGGGCCCACCCCTATGTGGGGTGGCCTTGGGGGATTTCTGCCGCTCGTCAGGCCAAACACCATTGTGCCAACCATCAGAAACGTAGCTGAGCCTTGGTTCAGACGTTCAAGGTCAAACCAACAGCGACTCAGCCTGCCACCAAATTTTTTGATGTCAGTTCCCAGGGAACTAACTCGCCCATTCCCAAATAATTTTTTAGTTAGGTTGAACTCGCAGGACCTGATCCTGGCTTGTTTCCCCCTCCAAATCAATGACCATTTAATCAGTTGCATCGCGCTGAGAAAATGTTGGTTGATTTTTCTTCCTTAAATTTTCCATTAAAAAACCTTCCCCAAAATTCTGTTTTTATATGTTGAAAATTAAGCCCCCTTATCTGCTGATGCTCTTGTACCCCTTGGGGTTAGCGACCGTGTGTATCTGGTACTTTATCTTGTGCCTGTACGAAATTCTGGCTCACCAGCAGATATTGGTGGAACTCCTTTCAGTTCCATATTCGTCATATCAGCAGCAGTGCCTTGGGCATTCTGGTTTGCCGTTTGGGTGCTCTGGCACCCTGGCTGGCAGGCCAGTCTAATTCTTACTTGCTGTTCACCTGACAGGCATTAATTTGAAGTTAGCTTTGAACCTAATTAAAAAATATGGACATTTAACCTATTGGTACTCTCGAATTTTGGCTCTCTTTGATGGATCAGCTGAGGGAGGGTCAGAAGTAGGTATGACATATCCTTGAGGCAAAGATTGTATATATTTGAGCCAATCACCTTGGTGGAAAACAGTTGCCTTTTAAGGATCTTCTTTGTCAGTATCAGCAGAATTGTTAAGATATGTTGTAAGGGTTTTAGCACAGGGTCAACCCACTGAGCAATTGGAACGGATGATATGAAGATTGTCAGTCCTTCAGAACACACTTAAACAAATAAAATAAAAGAAAAGGAAGCAATTCCCCAAAAACACTTTTTTTATTGTAATAAGATAATCTCAGTGGATCCCCTATAGTCCGCTTGCTCTCTATCTTTAATTGCTAAAAATCCTCCTCCTCTCAATCTCCTCATCTTTCTGATATCCTAGCAACTTTGGTCAGTACTTACGCTTGTGCTTAGCCTATTCATTCTGCTATATTCTTATTGGTTCTGGCAGAGTTCATCATTCATTAAATTCACAATCGCCTTAGTTCAAGTCAATCCGCTCAATATTCATTGTACGTTGACATCTCATTATTTGTCATTCATCAATATTACATTATTGCCTAATTCAAAGGTGATCCAATATTATCTGTTCAAACCAATATCACCTCATTGCAAGGCGGCCAAATACTCAAACTCTATAGCTACTATAGGTGAATTCTAGCCAATCTTTCATGACTATTCTGGCTCTATAATCCAGTTAAATCAAAATCTTGACATTACCCCCCCTTGACTGGATGGTAAGTCTCCTACTGGCTATATGGCCAAAGGAACTTTGCATGCACTTGATTGTTTATCTGACATCTCATGAGATTTTTGATTGTATAGGCACTGACACTAGTTTTCTCAATTACCTCAAATGGACCAATCCAGATGTTGGCCAGCTTGTGTTTATGACCAACCCCATGCTGGTCATGAAACAAAACCATGTTTTTACCTTGGAACTGATCAAGGCTGCTACGCCATATTATATCAGATGTCTGAGCCTTAATATTCTTAGCTAAACTGCATGAGTATACTTTGGTTTGCAGTTTGATCAGTGTGTTCACTAGGTTAATCAAATACAGGTGAGGATTCATTTCGCCAGTATCCTCTACACAGTAATAAAGCAGCTCCAGAAGAGCAGGGTGCCATCCATAAAATAATTGAAAAGGACTTTTCCTCATGGCAGAATGGTAGCTAATGTTATAAGCAAAATGGCGGTGGAAAGGAGAGAAGTCCAATCAGAAGGTCAATTTGTCACCATATTCCAGTGTATGTTCAACAATGTACTATTAACTCGCTCAATTATTCTGTTAGATTCAGGGTGATATGGGGTCATCAAAACTTCGTGGATTACCATCATATTGATAAGCTTAGGTAAGATTTTTGAGGTGAATCTTGTTCCGTTGTCAGTAAGGATGAACTGGGAAAACCGTGCTGCTGAAGTATACATTCCATAACAAACTTAGCCACCATGAGCGCAAAAAAGTGCATATTGGACACGCCTCAACCCACCTGGTCAAATGGTCAATCGCTACCAGGATGTATTTTGCCTAGTTTGCCCCTATTGGCAGGGGACCCATGACATCAATTGAAATGTGTGCCAGGCAAATCGTGGCTTCACTAACCAGTATGAAGTCTTTTAGTGAAATGGCTTTTCCACCTAATACAAATGGCAGCAGGAAATTGCCTCAAGCACGTCGAAGTTCATGCTTTCCCAATAGTATTGTGGTTGCAGCAATTCCAGGGTCTTATGTACTCCACCATGTCCAATGTCAAAGTTTGCGCTCATAATATTAGTTGGGCGGGTGGAATATCTTGGGATATTCATGGTAGCATCCCCTATCCGATTATACAATTCCCCATTTTTCTGGAACGTATTGGCCCTTATTCCGTCCAATACCTTGATGACTGAAGGCGGTTCATTGTCGTACTTGCCTCTGAGCATCTTATTGAACATTATGTTGCTCAGATCAGTCATAACCATAATCATGGGTAATCTCAATAAGCAATCAGCATTCTGGTGTTTTGATTCTGGTTGGTGAAAGATCTCAAAGTCAAAAGCCTGAAGTTTGAGGGACCAGCGGGCTAGAAGCCCTTCAGGCTCTTTAAGATTCTGTAACCTTTATAATGAGGCATGATCCATTACAACTTTGAATTTCACCCCATGTAAATACACCTAAAATTGCTTATAGGCGTAGACCACTGCTAAGCACTCCTGCTCAGTCATTTTATAATTGCGCTCATGGCTGTTCAAGCTACAACTGCAGTACGCTATGGGGTGCTTCTCCCCTTCCTCATCTTTTGGGATAGGACTTCCCCCACAGCAGAAAGGAATGCATCCGTCTTAACAATGAGCTCTTTTTCAAAATTTAGATAGCTTAACACTGGTGCACTGATCAACGCCGTCTGAAGCATATCAAAAGCGCATTGTTGACATTTCATCCATTCAAACATGGTGTCCTTTTTTAGTAACTCAAATAGTAGGCCCCTGATACAGCAGAAGTTAGGGATGAAGCGCCGGTAATAGCCAACCATTCTCAAAAATACCTGTATGACCCGCTTACTGTTGGGAAAAGTCATTTTTCTGATTAGCTACCACCTTGGCCAGTTGAGGACTCAGCCCCATGACATCAACAATGAACCCCAGGTACTCCAACTGGTCCTTGAAGAAATGGCATTTCTGGGGTTTGATCTTGATGTTGACCTCAGCGAGCCAGTGGAATACTGCTTCTATATGGTCGAGGTGCTTAAAGAAGCTTTGGGGGAAACATTAGTGTCATCAAGATATTTAAGAAAGCACAACAGTTTTAGTTCCCTGAGAAGTGTCCTTCGCCCATTAAAACATAGCGGGGCATTACACAGCCCTTGTGGCATCCAAGTTGGTTGAAAAAGACCTTTGGATGTGGTTACAGCGCACTGCACCTGCTCTGCCAGTGGCAACTCATTTTTTCAGTAGCCTGAGATCAGGTCCATCGCTGAGAAAAACCAAGCTCCCCTAGCTGATCCAAAGCGTCATCAATCCGCAGTAAGGGACATGAGTCTTTTTTGGTGATACTGTTGAGCTTTCAGTAGTTAATTACTACACAATTAGTACCATCCTTCTTTTTTAAAATAAGAACAGGAGAAGCCCATGAACTTTTCAACGGTTCAAGCATCCCTTGCACTAATAGCTTGTCAATTTCCTCAGTTAATATTTCTTCTGCCTCCCTTGATCTGTGGATCAGCCATGACCTGATGGGAGGATGATCTCCAGTGTCCAGCAAATGAACCACCCCCGTGTGCATCCTAAATCATGGTCATTGACAGAGGAATTTCTTTATATTTTTGAAATAAAGTGATAGTCTGATCCTTCTGTGGTTCCAACAACCCCCTTAATTCATCACACGATACAACTGCCATTACGCCAAGCTGTGGTTCAAAAGGCAGATTAAATTCCTCCAGCAACCCAAACTTGTAAACCAGAAGAACCTCCTCCACGGGGATCAAGTGTAAATAGGCCACCATTTGGTGTCAGCGGATTTTCAGTGGTTCTGTTTGTAGATTTGCAAGTAAAACCTTGATCACCCACTGCCCTGGTAATATAATGCCTGGAGCCACGTGGGGCTCAAACCGCAATTGTTGATATGGCCCAATAACTTCATCATAGAGTCCTTTAGAACTTCAACCACCAATTCAGTATTCACTATAACTTGATGTCCTGATGGAATGAATATAGGTCCAGCAGCTCTGAGAGGCAGCCCCTGATATTCATAAATCTGTTGGGAAAGGGCCCAGAATTTGCCCTTTAATTGATGGTAGCGCACGGGATTACTCCATCACTATAAGTTAGATTGATATTCCCCATATGCATCGGATCTTTTGGTACTCCACTAGAGGTAAAGTGAATTGGGATCCACTGACCCAATATTTTGAAGATCTTGACTGTCATATCAATGACAGCCCCATAGTGTTGCAAGAAGGCAGTTCCAATTAACAGATTATAATTGTTTTCTGGTAACACTATAGCTGGGTTTACCACGACAATAGAGCCAAACTGCAACAGAAGTGCACTGTATGCTCCCTTGGAGACCATGTTTTCTGCTCCAGCAGTTCCTTATACCATCCAGTGTTCCACATCAGGTTTTAATGTCAATTTGGCCACCAGCTTTGTGGAGACTATATTGATGGGGCACTGATATCTATGATAGCATGTACTCAGGTTTTAGCTACAACTAGGTTGCAGTAAGTAAATTTGGAGTAAGATGTGTCTTGACTGTTTATAACATGAACATTTAAGGAGTCTCTGTTTTCAAGAAAACATGCAATCCCCTTGCCAATTCTGGGGTATTATTTTATAATAGTGTTGACCGGAAGAGTGAAATTTACCACTTGCAAAGAAGGCGCATCAGCGGAGGGGTCTCACCTATCAGGGGAAACTTGGTTGAACATCGACAAGCGTAGGGTTTGGCCTGCATTTTTGACTTCTCTTCCGCCACAGCTGCAGACTGCACTTATGCCAATCCATTCACCCTTCCAACTGGCTGCTGATATAATACTGACTCATTGCACAGGGGGACTTCCACTGAATATTCTGGGATGGGTTCAGGTGGGACGTTTGGATTTGGAATAGAAGAGGTAGAGAGTCCCATCTCTACTTCGCTCTGACTTTTCCCTGGAAGTACTGTTCCAGCCGTATGTGAGGGACCTGGTGATTGAGGAACCACTCATGCTAGATGCCCCTGTTGACTGCATTTAAAACAACTGACCACATAGGGCCCACATCCCTGATTAATGTAGAATGAGCCATGTTGAAAGTTGAACTGTAAGCAATCAGCATAAACAAGGCTAGGGCGGTAGTTGGACTGATGATAAGCAGGTATGGGGTGGACGTTCAACTTCTGAGGGTAGCTCAGCGAAATCTGAACTTTAAAGACAAGTTTTCCCAAGTAAGATGATCTGGTGGCAGTAGCAGAAGGACTCCGCTCTGTATTGGGTGGAGAAAAATTGGCAAAGATATGATGTAAAAACTGAACAAGTTAAGCAAGAGTATGTCTTCATCCAAAATTGGGGTCATAACGTTAAACAGCTTGCTGTATAGCTTCACAGAGGAGGTTATTGCAATACACACATCAGATTTGGATAAAATTCCTGCCCCAATCAACACTTGGTTTTCCATTTTGAATTGATCAACAAATGCAGTGAGAGTCTAATTATGCTGAAATTTTGATGGTCAAGAATTCAGCCTTCCATTGTGACATTTTTGCAGTACCCCCAAACAACCACAACACAGTATCCTCTACTTCTCAGTATAATATTGAATTATTTGGAAGATATCAGGTGACCTGGTCGGCACTTCCAACATCCAAGGTGGACATTAACAGTTTTTCTTTCTGATGGTCAGAAGCTCCCTCCATTGCAAACTTGAATTGCTTAAAGAACCATGAATATTCCCATTGCAATTGAATGAAGGCAACTTATCACTATAAACTTCTTGAAACAGCTTATCTTGATTTTTGAGCACAGCGTCTAAATCAAGTTTGAGTTCTGCGTATTTGATTGATGCAGTATGTCATGAAGATCCCTGGTTCATGCAAGCCTGATGCGCCATGACCAGCAACTGGAGATTTTATTTTTATCAATGGGCCCTCTGTAGTGAGCATCACTATCAGTACTGGAAGAATTGTTAAGTTATGCCATAAGGGTTTTGGAATAGGGTCAACCCACTGAGCAATTGGAACAAATGATAGGAAGGTTGTCAGTCCTTCAGAACACACTTAAACAAATAAGTAAAACAAAAAGGAGCTATTTCCCAAAAACTCTTCTACATTGTAATATGTAATCTCAGCAGATCCCCTCTAATCCGCTTGCTCTCTCTATCTTTAACTACTAAAAATCCTCCTCCTCTAGATCTCCTCATCTCACTGATATACCAGCGACTTCAGTCAGTACTGATGCTTGTGCTTAGCCTATTCATTCCACCATATTATTATTGGTTCTGGCAGAGTTCATCATTCATTAAATTCATGATCACCTTAGTTTGAGGCAATCCACTCAATATTCATTGTATGTCAACATCTCATTATTTGTCATTCTTTGACATTACTTTATTGCCTAATTTGGAGGTAATCCAATATCATCTGTTCAACCCAGTATTATAACGACCATAAAAAAACCCAGTTCTGACTGCCATATAAATTCATAAATATTCGTTTGGTGCACCAACATGAAACCAAACCGGCCAACCATGTTGGGAGAGGTACCCTTGGCACCCAAAAAACCCAACACTCCCCTAATCCTGGTTGGTTATGAAAAGTCCTCTGGAGGAGTTGGCCTACTCCAACCCACTTGAAATAGCATCTCAACAGGGAAAAAGACCAAGGTAAGTGAGGCATGCATACCCTGAAACTTCCTATATTTTTATTCTGAACATAAAAGCGCCCTGCCATCTATAGCTTGTCTGGGGAGCCACCATCAATGCTCCCCAGGAAAGGGAATGCTAGGGTGAAATAGCTTAGAATTCCAAAGTGAACTTTGGAATGGGCAGGTGCACCTTATAAAGGCAGCGCTTCGGGAATCTCACCCAAATCATTGATTAGGCTCGCACAAGCCTAAATTACAACTTGGTGAGGCATAACCCAGCGCCCAAATTTGATCAAACCAAAAATATTTATAGTGATCTGACTCAAATTTGAAAAATCCAAATCTGAGTCAGAATGTAACAATCGAGACAAACTCATTTGTTACAAGTATTGCCTCATCATAAGGCGCTCAAATACTCAAACTCTATAGCTATTGTTGGTGAATTTTAGCTTATCTCCCATGACTAATGCAGCCTTATTGTCCATTAATATCAGAATTTGACACCCATCAAGGCTATAAAAGTGGGTGTTTGCAGCATAGATGCATGAAGTAGATTAGTAATGGGATGGAGAGGAACCACCAAAGACCTCTCATGATTTTGCTGCCTATTTGGGGTAATCTGCTTATCCAAAATTGTGCTATTAGCCCAAGCAATATTGATAAAGGTATTGCCCCTAATTTTAGGGGTTTCAACGTAAATCAGCCAGATCCTTAGCCAATTATATCATTACATTCATCCCAAACACTCTTCTTACAATATCAAACTTGCAATTGTTTGACAGGCCAGGTGATATAAAAGAAGGGTTGCAAAAGATACCACCATTGTGGTATCAAAAAGGTTTTATGTATGAGTGGTAGGAAGGGGAGTATTTTTATATATTAAAGGGGTTGCTGCTACAGTTGCATCCTCCTCAGAGAAAAACCTGAAATCAAAGTAGCCCTTTAAAGGGCAAAAGTCAATAAACCCTGCCAGTGTAAAGGTGGCAGAAGCAATCTCAATTATTGCTTTATCAGTATATGGGAAAAATGCCCATAGTTGACTCAAAGGCAGAAGCAAATGCTGGAGTTCAGGAGAGTATTAAGGTGGGGTGAAGTCAGATGGACCCAGATGAGGTTCAAAGCTAGGTTTTTGGGGAATAAACTGACCTGAAAAATTTGGTGGACTGGCTGAGCCAGGCGAAAGGTGTTTGCCCACTGGGCAAAGAATGATTTTCTGAGTTTCACCACTGCCCTATATGGGAGCAGCAGGTGGTGAGGGCTGAGGACATCATTGGGTCAGTGTCACGGCTAACTGGAGGTGTGAACTGCTTTTTTTATTAAAATGCTTAAAAGTGGGATTGAGTGGAGAGAAGTTTTACCATGGGATCATCTTATATTAATTAATTTAGAGAACAATAGGCTATTCTGGGCTTTAAGTGTCAGGCAAACGGCAAGTAAAAATTAGACCAGCCTGCCAGCCTAGGTGCCAGAGCACCCAAATGGCAAACCAGAATGCCAGAGGCACTGCTGCTGGTATGACGGATATGAAACTGGAAAGGAGTTTCATTAATAACTGCTGGTAAGCCATAATTTTGTACAGGCACATAATAGAATACCAAACAAACACGGCAGTTAACCCTGAGGGGTGTAAGAGTGTTGGCAAAAAAGGTGGTTCAATTTTTAACATAAAAACTCAATTTTGGGGAAGGTTTATAATGGAAAATTTAAGAAAGAAGAATCGATCAACAATTTTCCCAGTGTGAAGGAACTGATTAAATAGTGGTCAATTAGGGAGGAAACAAGCCAGGATTGGGTCCTTCAAGTTTAACCTAACCAGCGAATTGTTAGTAATGGGGAACAGATATTTTCACTGGAAACCAACATCAAATGATTCAGCGACAGGCTGAGTCACTGTCAGTTCAACCTCAAACACCCAAGCTGTGACTTGACTATGTTTGCGACGGTTGGCATGACAGTGTTTAGCCTGATGAGCAGCGGTAATCCCCCAAGGCCACCCCATGTAAGGGCGGTCCCAATTGGTTGGGAATGGGTTTGGGATGCCCAACCTGCCCATGCCCAGTCGCTGAGCCATTTGTTCAGTTAAAAAGCATTGCATCAGCTGCAACGCCTGATTGGCTAAAAGGGAGCTTCAAACTGTCAGTGATGGCATCTGATGCTGCTATCTGCATGTCATGGATAATCCTGACAATTTTGGGAGGGGGTTAATTTTGATTGAGGTATTGACCAAATTGAAACCATTGGTGATTCTGGCCAATGAGTCAATCATCATTCCTTTTTTGATTATGTGGATCCCAATCATCGGGCTCATTTCCATTCATTTTTGATCTGATCAACTTCATTTCAGCAATTTCAATGCAAATTTCCCTTATCAGGCGTACAAGTTCAGGAGAGGAGAATGTGGGCACTGGGGGAGGGACCCAAAGAGGGAGGGCTGTTACCCAGCTCTCATCTACCACGTGGGTAAGATTGCCCTGGGTGATGAGGGGTACCGCCACCCTCTTCAGAGCCTTTTTGTTTGTAATCAGGAAGAGAGCCCAGTTGACACACAGGGGACGTTCCCCTGGGCTTACATTAAGCCTTGCTTTTCTGAAAAATTGCTGTCTTACACCTTTAAATAATATGTTTAACCTTGTTGATTAGCCAAATGATCACTTACCACTTGGCAAAACTAGTTACACTATTGAATCAACTGAATATCAAACTGCTCAGCTATAATAATATACTGCTTACCTTTAAAATATATATAAAATTTTCAATCTTTATATATCTTTTTGTTTTACTTTGAAAAATAAAAATTGTGGTAGAATATTGTATTGTCATCTAACCTTAGTAACTGTACAAAATTTCATCAATATATTATTTTAGGAGATGTGTTAAAAAAATGCAAGATTCTAACACAAACAAGATTTTGAGTTAAAGTAAAGACAGTAACAAAATTATAAACCCAAGCAAAGCTGGGGGGAAATTTTTATTTTGCAAAATTCAAAATTTTATAATATTTAATAGTTAATTGTATTGTCATCAGAGATATATAAATGTGACAAGTTTTAAAGCTCTAGCTATTCTAGAAGTTAGTTAAAAATCAATTTCAAGATTCCACTACAGAGGACCCTCTACCACTGCCTCCCCAAGTTTGATTCTGGTACAGAAACTTTGGGTAGGGGACAATTATGACTGAGTTGGCGTTGCGCACCAATGCCCTGAACTGAGATAGCAATTAGCAAAGGTGGTCCATGGAGTTCCTGGTCTATCATATGCTGTGCATGGAGGTTTTCCAGATTTTATCCTCCTTTCTCATTCATTTAATTTCCCTTTAATTGGTGCAGTATCATCCCCAGGTCATCCCACCTCAAATAAAATCTTCAATACCTTCAGTTAGGAAGTGAAAATTGTGCACGTTTTCTTGGGGTCACCCTTTTAAGCTTGGGGTGCTGTTTTGGGGGATTTTGTGGCTTTTTATTTTGGTTTAATATGTCAAAAATTGATTTTCTAATAGCGGCGCTAAGCCTAAATTGTTCAATAAATTTGGTTTTTTGAGTTGATTTTATACAAATTATATTAAGATTTAATTCAGTGGTTTGAATCAACGGTGATTCAAGCTTAAACTGATCCCAATCAGATTTTGATATTTTGTTAGTATGGCAAATTATCTTTCATATACATAGCTTTTGCACCCCCAACCTGGCGCATATACCAATTGGAGGTATTAAAAGATTCTAGAAAACAAGGTAAAATTGATTCTCCAATTCTCTGATACTAATAATTAATTATATAGATATATAAAGATTTGAATCTAATCTTTGGTATTTAAAGATATTTAAAACTTAAACACAAATTTTACACAATTAAATTACAACTATTTAAGCTCCACTGATGAGCTTGATGTAAGCTATTGTTGGGAATTGGTTTCTTAAAGCTATTAACAATATTAAAGCATAAATAGCCATCATTTTTTAGGTAAGTTATTTCTAACATTAGATATCAACCTAAGTAGTAAAATAAAAGTTAACAAATAAAGATTAAATATTATTTATTGAGTATATAGTTTAACACCACCACTTTAAATGCAGAATTATGAGACTCAAAGGTAAGCACTTTAATAGGTTTTAGTTATTTAGGAAATTCACTCATTATATATTTGTTTACAGTGTTTCTCCTCACCTAAATTACAGAATTATAATAATTTCAAATCAAAGGTAATCACTTTTTAGTTAATAGTTATTATGTATTTAAGAAAACATTCACTAAAGGAACAGTTACAACATTAATGAATTGGTGATTTCATGTCCCTCTTAACTTGTATATTTCAAGAAAACATTCATTAGATTATAGTTTGATTTTCCCCACTTAAATTTCAGATTTGTAATTTCAACACAAAGGTAAGTACTTTTTAGTTTTTAGCTAATTATGAATTAGGAAATTTAGGGGGTGGAAGGCGAGTCGGTAAGGGCGTATGGCTACCAACCTGAAGGTTGCGGGTTCGATTCCCGCCCTTTGCACATCGATCGGGGTGCCAGCCAAAGGAAGCTATTGGTGGTTAGTAGGTCTAATAACACGAAAACCTTACCCATGATGTAACCAGAAAAATTTGAGTCCCGATCCGGAGGTGGAAAAACTTTCTTCGACGGAGTTGACCCTGTTCAGGTTTCATGTCGTTTCTTTCTTTCGGTAATGCCTGTCCCCTGGTCGGCTTGCCTCGGTTAAATAAAAATAGAATTAGGAAATTTAAATACTAGATTGTCATTTTGATTATCCCCACTTAAATTTCAGAATTATAATCTCAACACAAAGGTAAGCATTTTAATAGTTTGGTCATTTGTGAAAAATATTCACTAAATATATGTTTTTATTAGTTTGGAAGTAAAAAGTAATTTTTGTTAATAGTTTTATAGATTATTGAACCCAGCATGACATTCTTAAATTTAAAGAGTGCTACTGAGCTCATTTTAAGGTTAGCTTTTTATTGGTTTTACTTATTTTTTACTATCTATAGCTTTTAATTTAATAAATCTATTTATAAGTTTGTTTCCAATATGACCATCTGTGATCTAATTTATTTATTGTTATATTCAAGGTAAGTTTTTTGATGATTATACTTACTTTTATCAGATGTTTGTTTCAAATATGATCATCCTCAATCATCTGAAATTATTGCAAACATCTTTTTAAGGTGAGTTTTGCTTCTTATTTGATAATATTTTTAGAAATGTTATTATTTTTTGACTTCAGCATAAACTATTGTAATTTTCTATGTTTATTACCTTTATCAGGCTAAGTGTTGGGATTTTTACCCATATTCCCAGCCTGCTAGATTACCTGGTATTGCTAGGGGAAAATTCCCTAAGGTGAAGTGAATTGGAAATCAGTTGGCCCAAGTTTTGGAGGAACTACATTTGGAGGATTTTGGGATATTTACCTGGTTGTATCCATTGGGGATCAATCCAGACAATTACTTAAGATCTCATTGGGTAAAATTGCTGATGAGATAGGGGCATCTGATAGTGATTAACTATCAGGTGTACCAATTAGGATCAATCAGGTTTTATCACCAACTGAAAAGAAATGAATATCAAGTTATGAGGTGAATAATGCTGCTGCAACTAGCAAATTGATTGGTTGGTGAATGACCTGCTATAATAGGTAATAAGTCACATTACCTAAGCAGGTCACTAGCCAAATATGGTTAGTTCTTTTGGATAAAGAGGAAAATGTTAGGGACACATTTTCTGACTCTTTCCATTTGAGGTCTTGAGGATATCCAATGACAAAATCCTAGCCAGAATAGGGAAGACCATCACTGCTGAGACAAGGATGGGTTATTCAATGGCAATAGCTGCTATTTCATTGAAGAGGTGTCAACTGAGGGTCAGACAGCCAAATTCCCTACTATATATATTCTCTAGGATTTACTATAATAAAAAAAGTACTTTACAGAGTTTAGAGTTTACAGTAATATTATTAACTTGGTGTATAG
This sequence comes from Massospora cicadina, assembly GCA_022478985.1. NCBI lineage: Eukaryota > Fungi > Entomophthoromycota > Entomophthoromycetes > Entomophthorales > Entomophthoraceae > Massospora > Massospora cicadina. The sequence continues at coordinate 65,875 of JAKSZP010001393.1, forward strand.
TTAAACTATCAGCTTCTATTGTGTTGTTTTTTTCTCAAGGATATTATTGCAGAGGGCAATAATTGGAAGACTCTCAGAGAGAAGAGTAAAGATCTGAGCAGAGATCTAGAGAAGAAGGAGCCACAATCAGGGATAGCTGCTGACTGTGTGTTTGGCTGAAAGAGACTGTCACTGGGGTATCTCAGCAAAGATCAGGTGGACAAGAGCATAAGGAATAATCCCTACGAGTATGACTTCATGAGTATTTAATAAGGAACACTGGCCAAGTGCTAAGCTAAAATATAATTCACACTCAACTATGGATAATAGTCTCCATACTATTATTGATTAATAATTCATTCTATACAATGAGACAAAGTGCATGAGGAAACCAAACCTATGCAGTAAAAAGGTTACTGGGTAGCTTACTGATAACTACCACTTAAGTAAATTTTTACAAGTTGGTACTCACTACATGGGTAGTTGAGTGAAGAATCTATAGTTATTTCATACAAAGGGGAGCTACACAAACTGTGGACTGAGTTAGCCACTGTAAACCAGAATGCCTTAAACTCAGTGGACCATCAGGAGTTTGCAGCCTTGGAAGAATGAGTCGCCAAGGTGGAGAAAGGAGTAGAGAATATAGCCAGCTTTGGGAATGAGTTACTCAGCAAGGTAAACTTGTTGAAGAAGAAAAAAGGGGACCTTGTTTGAAAGGTCCTATACCTAAAAACAGAGCGAGAAGCAGATTGCATTTAACTGAGAAAATTTGGTGCAAATATTGAAAGATTAATCAAACAAGTGGAGGAACTTAAAGCTCACAGATGTGCTTGTGAGCCTGATATGGCAAGCAATGATGAAGAAAGAAGTTCTTGCACAATACTTGGGAAGTCAAATACCCCAAGGAACATGCTGCCCACTTTTGCTGCCATTTTTGAGATGAACCCAAAGTCACTACACAAGTTAGGCAAGTAGCTGAACTGAGAGAATTGGCCAGAAATGACTCAGAGGAATTTAGGGCAACGCTGAAATTGCCAAAGTTCCATCAGGATAACGCCCTAGCATTTTTCTGACTGTTTGACATGACTCTAATGGCTATGGGGATTGTCAAAAGGCGTTGACAGTCATGAATTGCTTAGACACCAACTGTCAAAACTTAGTGTTACCTCACCTGGAGGGGGGCAGCTGATCATATGCTGAGGCAAAAATGGCCATCATGAAGGAGTTTGGGAGTCTGACATGCATGTCAAAACGCAAGCAGGAATTTATGGGAATCCAGTTCCATAAAGATGAGTCTCTCGCTAGCTTTGCGGATCAGTTTTACCAGGAGTCACTGATCCTGGCCAGAGTGAAATTATTGGAAAACTTTGATGCTAGAATCACTTTGCAAGTGGCCCTTCAGCCCTATTGTGATTTGCATCGCATGATATCTTCCATGTTTGCAAAGGAAATAACTACCTCACAAATGGTAGATAACCTGAATATTTTGAGAGTGACATTTGATGCCCCAAATAGAAGCTTAAGTCCAATCTGTTATGAAATCTGAATCCCACAAAGGGAAATGAAGGAGCTAAGGAGGCTACCAATTGAACCGTGCCTGGGAATAAGCCTGAAGAATTAAGATATTCAAACAAGAAGGTGAAGTTCTGCTATCATTGTGGTGGGAAAGACATTTCACCGTGCACTGTAAAAAGCTGAAGGATCATATCACCGTGGTCCAGACCAAAGATATCGCAGCTGCCAAAGATTCAGGAAAAGGGCATGCGGCCTAGATGGGGAACAGTCTAGAGCTGCGGAGAAACCTGTTTCTCCTGACATTATGAATGAAGAAATCGAGATTAGTGATCTGTTTGTAGATGACAAGTAGGATCAGCTGTATCAATGGTCAATATGGATGTAAATGCCATGACCAGAGCTGGGGCAAAGAGAATTGACCCCGAGATAATCCAGGAAGTTGCCTGGCTTTATGCCTGACAACTGGCAGAAAAGATTTGAACTGCCAAGAATTCTGAAGAATTATCTGAAGTCCGATTAGATGAGGCCAATCTATCAATCCCCTCAGCGTGATAAAGGAATTATTTCCTGAATTATTGGTGAAAATTATTTACACCCTAGATTCATCTAATAATGCCACCATTCACTCAGTAAACACTATATTACATACCATCTAGTACTAAAAAAACACTATATTACAATACTCTGAGTGTATATATAGACATACAAGTGAATTGAGTGAGGGTGAGGGCAATTGTCAACAGCGGAGCGCCCATCAATATTGTCTCAACTAAGCTGGTAAAGAGGATGAAGCTCTCTCCAGACTTGGAACACAAGAAAGAATATGGGACAGCTGGGCAGAACACCACCGTTTCCTGTGGAGCGTATAGTGCTTTGCCACTATGATTTGGGTCATTGGTGGTATCTGTGCCAGCAATAGTTTTGGTGAACCAAAACTATGAAATTCTGATCAGAACAGAGTTTCTCCAGAAATACAGAGTCAAATGTAACTTCAAGGATTATATGTTGACCATCTTGGGACAGATGTTACCATTAGTATATCAGAAGGATGGTGAAGCTCCACTGAATCAGAGAAACAACTTCACAATCTAATATACAATGATGGCATTGTCCCAATTCAATACCAATTAGTTGGTAGGAAGTGACGTGAAATGCCAGCGGAAATCCAATAGAACCAGGGAATTCCACTAAGGATCAAGAATAAGAGGACCATACTGGCCAGATTGCAGATGATAGTCTGTCACAATTTTGATATGACTAGACGATAATCTTGGGACAGCCAGGCGGAATCTGCCAACATAGTATCAGTTATGAATATTCAAGTGTCTTGAGATGAGGCGATATTGGGTATAACGGGTCTTATTGAATATATTGAGTTTATTGGATCGCCTCTATATAAGGCAATAAAGCGATGTTGATATTCGATGAATATGAAGTAAATCGCCTACAAATAGGGTGACAGCGGATTAAGAATAACAAGCCAAATTTGAGGAAAATTGGTGGAATAGAATAACCCAAGCAATGAGAAATAGTATCGCCTGACACTGATGTATTTAAGTGAAATGGGCGATTAAGAGAGGTAGGTTTTTTGAAGTGCAGATGAGAAGGAACAGCAAAAGATGCTGTACTTATAAAAAATAAATAAAAGAACCAATTGGGGCAATTGCTCCTTTTTTTAAATATATTTTCAAGTGCATCCAAAGGACTGACAATCCTCACATCATCCGTCCATTGCTCAGAGGGCTTGACCTGTGTGAATAGCCTGGCGGGTCCTAGCAATACCATTCAATATTACAACAGTGGTGCTCACTACAGGGGGCCCATAGATCAACCACAACACTCTGGAACTCCAGTCACCAACCATGCCTTACCCAAGTCATATCATTGTGGAGTCTTCCCAAAACCCCATATCAGCTTCATATGAGGAAATCAAAGTTACCTTGGACGCGGTACTCAAAAACCAAGCTGAACTCTGTCAAGAACGTAATGCAGTCATGCATCAACTTGATAGTATGTTTAGTCAAATGCAAATATTGGGACAACAAAACAAAGAACTTGCTAAAAACTGAATGATACCACCCAGTGGCTGATATATGCAAACAAAGATTCTCTACTCCTTTTTAATCGTCACGCTGGAGGATGATGACTATCAAGAAGAAGCATCCTATGTAGGAGAAAACAGCGCTGGTAATAGCTACGACACTCATGATATAAGCACCGGATATTCCTATGAGTCAGAACACCACTTACCTCCAGTAATGGCTGTACCACCTACAACTGACGGTCATGCTACCCTGAAGCAATGAATATCCTGACTTCCACTAATCCCACTCCTCATTGAGAATCCGCTTTTGGGTCTCATTTCATTCCTCAGTGTGGACCTAATAACTATGAACAAAAGGAGGAAATTAATATCAAAAAGATACCCCTGTTTGACCACAATGGGAACATCCATGGGTTCTTTAAACAATTTGAGTTCACTGTGGAAGGAGCCTCCAATAAATAGAAGGCTAAGTTGCTAATATCTGCCCTGGATGTAGGAAGTGCCAAGCAGGTCACTTTTTACCTCCCAAGTAGTTCCATCTCCTATAAGGATGTAAAGAACACCGTACTCCACTTGTTTTGGGGGAAACTCAAAAATATTGCAACGGAAAGCAGAATTCTTAACAGTTGGATTCTATCAAAATGAGACTCTCATTGAGTTTTCTGATCAATTCACAACGGAAGCCCATGTACTGATTGGAGCTGGGTACTTAGCAGAAGCTGACGTGTGCATTGTCATGTCTACCGCGGTGAAGCCATATTGTGAACTTTCTAATGTTATTTCGCCGCTTCTGACAATGATGTACCTCTGCTTAAAATTGTACAGTTTTTGTGTTGGGTATCCCCTAACCTTTTGCTGCTGAATTTAAATTGTAAGACTACCGCTGCCATGGCACCCTCTTATGCTGAAGAATACTATCAGCTGCCTCCAGCTTCATTTAGTAATTCTTGGCCTTACTATAAATCTGCGCCTCATCCTCAGCCAAATTATAATCAACAGTATGATCAGCATCAATGGGCTGGCCATGACAACCACCAGCAACCTAGTTATTGACCTGGACCCAATAACGCTGACTTTCAACACAGCTTACCAACCTAGAACTGGGTATACTGAGCGACCCCAACCCTTTTGGTCTGGACCTGCTTATGATAACCCAGGATGTGGTTCTTATGGGGTTAACTGCTACAAATGCGGTCACCCTGGTCATTTGGCAAAATTCTGCCACAATTGTCATGTGAATTAAGTACAACAAGACCAATACTATCAGGGAAAAGATGGAGCGGAGTAGAGATGGGACCCTCTACCTCTGCATACCCACTCAACATGTTCCCAAATCAATAGTAGTATACCCTGCGAAAATTCCTCAGTACGATGATAGAGTTTTATACCAGCAGCCGGTTGGAGGAGTAAATGTAGTAACCCAAGCTCAAGCTAAGGCGGCGGCAGAAGAAGAGCCCCTTGAACAACCAAAGCCTTATGCCTGTCAAATGCTTGATCAAGCTTCCTTGGACCAACTTGATCCTGCTGCGGATGCACCAACTCTGAAAGGAGTAAACGTCGCCCTTCCAGTAGATGCCATTGTCAGAGAATACCCCCAAGTTGGAGAGGTGATTAAGAATTTTCTTGGGAAAAGAGAGCCCATAAATGTTCATGTATTAAACAGTCAATATTCTTCTTATTCTGAGTGTACATACTGTGATATTTTTGTAGTGAAAAATAGAGTTCGCCCTATAATAGATACTGGTGCTCCAGTCAACATAGTTTCCACTAATTTAATGCAAAAATTGATGTTGAAACCTGATGTGGACCATTACATGGTTTATGGAACTGCTGGAGCTGAAAGCACTGTCTCCAAGGGAGCTTATAGTGCACTGCCTCTGCGCTTTGGGTCCATTGTCATTGTGGCTCCGGTGATTGTGTCACCAAATGAACACTATCTATATTAATTGGGACCGCTTTTCTGCATCATTTTGGGGCTATCATTGATATGATGGAGGAGACCCTCGACATCATGGGTCAGCGGATCCCAATTTACTTTACTACTAGGGGAGTACCAAAGGATCCAGTGCATATAATTATATCAACCTCACCTATAGTGACAGGGTATGGCATGTTTGCTACCATTGACTGAAGCGCAAAACTCGGGCCATTCCTCAGCAGAACTATGAATATCAAGAGATACCTCTTCGAGTGGCAGGGCCCATATCCATCCCTTCCAGCCATCAAGTCTTAGTGAATACTGAGTTAGAGGTAGAAGTGCCAAGTGGGTTATACAGGGAAGTTATTGGGCTCTATCATCAAACACAGTTTGAGCTGCATGTGGCTCCAGGAATTATACTCCCAGGACATGGGGAGATAAAGGTTTTGTTAGCAAACCTGCAGAGCAAACCAATGAAAATCCGCTGCCACCAAACTATAGCGTATCTACTTCTGATTCCCATAGATGAGGTCTGTCAGGTTCATGATTTTGGATCATTGGATGAATTTGGACTACCGCTCAAACCATCAGTCAATGTACTAATGGTGGTATCGCAGAGTAATTTAATGGAATTAACGGATGAACAAAAAGATCAAGCAATGGCTTTATTTCAGAAATACAAGGGGATTTTCGCTGTTGATGCTCACAATTTAGGGTGTGCTTGGGGGTGGTCCATCGATTGGACACCAGTGATCATCCTCCAATAAGGTCTCAGCCGATCCGCCGCTCTCAGGCAGCAGAAGACATGGTTACTGAAGAAATTGACAAGTTATTACAACAAGGGATGCTTGAGCCATCCAAGAGCCTGTGTGCTTCACCTGTTCTGATAGTAAAAAAGAAGGATGGCACCAACCAGGTAGTAATAGACTATCAGAAGCTCAACAATATTACAAAAAAGGATTCATACCCCTTGCCAAGAATCGATGATGCCCTGGACCAATTAGGGGGTGCCTGCTACTTTTCTGCAATAGACTTAATATCAGGCTACTGGAAAATCGAGTTACCCTTGGAAGAACAGGAAAAAATGCGCTGTGATCACCTCTAAAGGCCTTTTTCAACCAACATGGATGCCTCAAGGACTGTGTAACGCTCCTGCTACGTTTCAGAGAGCCATGGACACTATTCTTGGTGACCTGAAACTGTCATTTGTCCTAATATACCTCGATGATATTAAAGTTTTCTCTGACCTTTTTGGAGCACCTTGACCACCTTGAATCAGTATTCCGCCAGCTGGCTGAGATGAACATTAAAATTAAACCTCAAAAGTGTAACTTTTTCAAAGATCAGCTTGAATACCTGAGCTTTGTGGTAGACTCAATTGGGCTGCAGCCACAACTGGCTAAGGTGGAGGCCATCAGCAAGATGGCTACACCTAATAGTAAGTGCAACATACAAGTATTTCTGGGGATGGTCAGTTACTACTGACGCTTTATCCCTAATTTTAGCTGTATTGGGGGCCCACTATTTGAGTTGTTGAAAAAAGATGCTGCGTTTGAGTGGATGGAACGTCATCAATCCACTTTTGATGCACTCCGTATAGTGCTGAGCAGCGCACTGGTGTTGCAATATCCAAACTTTGACCAGGAGTTTATCGTTCAGATAGATGCATCCCTTTCTGCTGTTGGTACAGTACTTTCTCAGAAAAATGATGAGGGAGAAGAACATCATGTTGCGTTCTGTAGTTGTAGTCTGAACTGTCATGAGCATAGCTATACTGTGACTGAGCAAGAGTGCTTAGCAGTAATCTACGCGTATAAACAATTTAGAGTCTATCTGCATTGGGTAAAGTTCAAAGTTTTAACTGATCACGCATCATTACGCTGGCTGCAGAATCATGAAGAACCAGAAGGACGGTTGGATCAATGGGCTCTCAAGTTACAGGCTTATGATTTTGAGATTCTCCATCAGCTGGGAGTGAAGCATCAGAATGCTGACTGTTTATCCTGGTTACCAACTATTACGGTGACAGCAGACCTTAGCAACGTGATGTATGATAAGATGCTCCATGGAAAATATGACGACGAACTGCCCCAAGTAATCAAAGTATTAAAAAAATTGCGCATAAATAGCTTCCAATGGAATGGAGAACTTTACAAGCGATTTGGCAATACTATGGTGAATTTCTTATGGCCCTCCGCATGGCCAGAAATTATTATGAGCGCTCACAGGGCAGTCAGACATGGTGGCGTGCATAAGACTATGGAGTTGTTATGCCCACAATACTATTGGGAAAGTATGAGTTTCAATGTGCTTGAAACTATTTCCTGTTGTCATCAGTGCCAAGTGGAGAAACTGTTCCGCCGTATGACATCATATCTTTTAGTGAAACCACATTTCACTTGGCATATGGTCTCATTCAATGTCGTTGGCCCCTTGCCAACAGGAGCTAACCGTTGTAATTACAAGCTAGTGGCTATCAACCACTTGACCCGGTGGGTTGAAGCAAGGGTGATATGAGATTTGGGGGCAGTGATGGTGGCTAAATTAGTGTTAGAAATGCAATATTCAGCGACACGGTTGCCTCATTTATTCTCACTGATAATGGCACCAACTTCACCTCACACATCCTTCCCAAGTTGAATGAGCTTATGGGAATTCGCGGAGTTCTGATGACCCCATACCACCCCAAGTCCAATGGAATGGTCAAAAGAGTGAGTTGAACTCTGGTGAACATACTCCAAAAATTAGTAACGGATCGCCCTTCTGATTAGAGCTCTCTTCTTTCTACCGCCATGTTCTCTTAAAAAATTAATTACCATTCTGCAATGGGGAAGAGCCCATTCCAATTACTATATGGCTGACACCTGGCTCTTCCAGCGCTGCTTTATGCATGTGTAGAAGACACTGGCGGACTAGAACCCCACTGCTATTTGACTAATCTCATGAACATTCTGATCAAGCTACAAATTGAAGCATATTCCTTCAGCTTGGCTAAGAAGATTAGGAATCAGGCCGCTGATCAGGTACGCCATAGTGGGTTGTTGCCATTCAAGGAAGGTGATATGGTTCTCTTTCATGATCAGCATGGATTTGGGAAGAAGCATAAGCTGGCTAGTATCTGATCAGCCCATTTGAAGTAATAGAGAAGACTGGAGTTGACGTGTATACTATTAAGGATCCTACAAGTGGTCAGATCATTAACCAAGTACATGCAAAGTTCCTCAGACCTTACAAACAATAGGATCTTATCGTCCAGTCAAGGAGGGGGTAATGTCATGATTTTGATATGACTGGATGATAATCTTGGGACAACTGGGCGGAATCTGCCAACATAGTATCAGTTATGAATATTTGAGTGCCTTGAGATGAGGCAATATTGGGATATAACGGGTCTTATTGGATATAATGAGTTTATTGGATCGCCTCTATATAAGGCGATAAGGCGATGTTGATATTTGATGAATACAAAGTAAATCGCCTACAAATAGGGCAACAGCGGATTATGAATAACAAGCCAAATTTGAGGGAAATTGGCGGAATAGAATAACCCAAGCAATGAGAAATAGTATCACCTGAAGCTGATTTATATAAGCGAAATGGGCGATTAAAGGAGGTAGGTTTTTTGAAGTGCAGACGAGAAGTAACAGCAAAAGATGCTGTATTTATAAAAAAAAATAAAAGAACCGATTGGGGCAATTGCTCCTTTTTTTAAATATATTTTGAGTGCATCTAAAGGACTGAGGATCCTCACATCTTCCGTCCGTTGCTCAGAGGGCTTGACCTGTGTGAATAGCCTGGCAGATCCTAGCAATACCATTCAAAATTACAACATAGTCAACACAGGGTTGACATTAAAGATTCCTGAGCTGTTATAAGAGGAGGTCAGAAGCCCCTGGAAGAAGTCCAGAGTGGAGCCATGGGTGGCTCCTGGGATAATAATGCTGGGCCATGGAGAAATTTGAGTTCTCCTGGTGAATTTTAGTGAAAATACTAATAAAGCTCAAGAGTAATCAGATCATCACATTTGTTCATCTTATCCCGATAGCTGATTTGAGAAGATTACACGATTTTGGGTCTCTTGAGAAAATGGGTTACCAGCTGGGGTAGCAAAAAGTATCAACCTATTGGTTGATCTGGAGCAGCTCGCTGATCTGTCAGAAGACCAGCAAGAGGAGGTGCTCAAACTATTCAAAAAGTATTGGGAAGTGTTTGCTCAGGATAACCATGATTTGGGATGCTCACGAGATGTGATCCACAAGGTAGACATGGGGAAAATTTGCCAATCTGAATGAGACCAATCTGATGATTGAAAGACACCAAAGAGATAGTGGAGGATTAAATCAGCAAACTAGTGAAGCATGGACTTCTAGTTCCATCATCAAGTCCCTAATTGAGTCTGATTCTAATTGTGAAGTAAAAAGATGGCTCTGACCGGGTGGTGATTGACTACTGAATACTGAACGACATTATAAAGAAGGATTTGTATCCCCTACCAAGGATTGACAATATGCTAGACTGATTGGGAGAAGCAAAGTATTTCTCTGCAATGGATCTGATCTTGGGATATTGGCAGATCAACTTGCCAAATGAAGACCAGGAAAAATGCGCAATTATTACCGCGCAGGGGCTATACCAACTGATGAGGATGCCCCAGGGTCTATGCAAAGCGCTTGCAATGTTTCAGAGGGCCATGGATGCGATACTAAGCAACTTGAAGTTGTCATGCATCCTGGTATATCTGGACGATATAAACATGTTCAGTAAGACGTTTACTGATCATATCCACCACTTGGAAGAAGTATTTAAGCGACTGTCCATGGCTAACCTGAAGATCAAGCCAAGGAAGTGCCACTTCTTTAAGAAAGAGTTGAAATACCTGGGATTTGTAATTAACTTCAGTGGATTGCAGCTGCAAACCCAGGAGATAGCAGCTATAGAACGTATGGCTGTACCAAATGGTGTCTGGACATCCAAGTGTTCCTTAGGATGGTCAGATACTATAGAAGATTTATTTGGTACTTTGACCAAATAGCCAAGCCATTATTCCATTTATTAAAGGATCTAAAAAAAGGATTTTTATGGAATGAAGAGACCCAGGACTCCTTTGATGAGTTACGCCGGTATTTGATAGATTCGCTGATTCTGAAATATTCAAATTTCGATTGGGAGTTTATTATTCAAACCAATGCTTCATTGGCAGCGATCAGCGCCATACTGAGCCAAGTAGACAAACTTGGGGATGAACATCTGGTGGTATATGTGAGCTGGATACTCTCAGCCGCTGAGAGGAACTACACCATGGCTGAGTGGGAATGCCTTGTGGTCATTTATGCATGCAAGTAGTTTTGGGTGTACATCCACGGAACGCACTTTAAGGTGGTAGTGGACCACTCTTCACTGTGTTGGATGCACAATTTAAGAGAGCTGGAAGGATGACTGGCCCGATGGGCACTTAAGCTCCAAACTTACAATTATGAGATAGTCCACTGAGTGGGGGCTTCTCACCAGAATGTGGATGGCTTATTGTGGTTGCCAATGGTCCAGTTGGTAAACCCACAAGTGTATAAGCTATTCCAGAGAATGGTTGAAGGAAAAATTGGGGATGAGACTCAATAAATCCAAGGTGCACTTTGTAAAGCAATGGAAAACACCGAGACCATGGATGGACAAGTATTTAAGACAATTAATGGGAAGCGGCTATTATTCCCAAAACCATCAGAAAGAGCAGCAATAGTACAAGAAGCTCACAAGGTTGTCAGGCATGAAGGCCTTAGAAAAACAACTGACCATATTCACCAGTATGATTACTGGGAATCAATCAACTATGATGTCGCGGATTATCTGGTTTGTTGCATGGAGTGCCAGCTGCACAAACCACATAAGAATACAACTATATACTGACTGGTCTTCCCTGTATTTGCCTTGCACATGGTGTCCATCGATGTGATGAGAACGCTGATGATGAGCACAGGGGGAGTCAGGTACATTATAGTTGCCATTGACCATCTGACAAGATGGGTTGAGATGAAGGCCCTAACGAGAGGTGATGCTACCAGTACTGCAAGATTCATCCTAGATCAAGTGGTTTATTGGCATGGATGTCCGCAGGTCCTTCTTAGCGACAATGGGACCAACTTCATGTCTCATGTGATCCTGAGGTTAAATGAGATAATGAGGATCAGAGGAGTCGTGTCAGTACCATAACAGCTGGAGATGAACGGAATGGTAGAACGGGTCAATGGAACGCTGGCCATGATGCTGTGGAAGCTAGTCGCAGGGAGAACTTCCATGTGGGGAATGTACCTGAGTTTGGTGATGTTCATCTACAATATTAGTCATCATACAGTGATAGGAAAGATGCCATTTGAATTATTATATGGAAGAAAGGCCGCGTTGCTGCCAATTTTATATTTGGTGGTGGAACATACATCAGGGATGAGTATTGAGCAATACTTGAACTGAATGACAAGTATCCTGATCAATATGCAATCACAAGCATTTGATACAACCTTGAAGAAACGGATGTGAGCAAAATTGACGGATGACAAGAACCAACTGGCCTTGGAAGAATATCAAATAGGGGAAAGAGTTGCCTATTGTGATATGCATGGTTTTGGACAAAGAGACAAATTAGATGCATTGTGGTCAGGTCTGCTTGAAGTGATCACCAAGACAGCAACTGATGCTTACTTCATCAAGAATCTCTTGGATGGAAGAGTAGTAAATAGAGTCCATGCTAAGTATTTAAAACGTTGGATCAATGAAAAAAATAATAAAAGAGTTCCCAAAGGACTGATGAACCATTAAGTTGGTCATGTCCTGATGATTAGGTCAAGTCCAAAAAAGGACCTCTGAACCATAAAAAACTTGCAGTTTTAAGTACCCAGGACCCAGTTTGGGGGAAAGAAGATGGACCGCTGAACTGAAACAAGGTCAAGTCCCATAGGAAAAAGAAGAATAAAGATAAACAAATTGGTAAAAGATATTGGAATAAAATATTATAAACTGCATAGAGAAAAACTGATATAATTTATAATTTTTTATTTAACTAAGGTAAGCTGACCCTGGGACGGACATTACCAAACTTAAACTAAAATCATAATAAAATAAAAATAATAATTCAAACAAAACGCCCAAAATGGATGGATCAATTGAATTGTACCTAACAAAATATCCAACCAGGTGGGCAGCGAATACTGCTATCCCTCCATGATGGATGGAGAGGGGAGATTGGGGGGCTCATCTTCAGCCACATCCATCTCATTCAGAGTAGGGTGCGTATTAAGGCAGATAGTAAGGGTGTGGGGGCATTGGCAGCATGGGGTTCAATATCCTTGATGATTGGAACTTCCAAATAGTTTCCAGCCAACATTATACCAACAAAAAAATTTTCCCAAAGCATCTTCAGCTTTGAGGCGGGCGTCTGGGAATTTAATAAACGTGGAATTTTGGTTAAGGTTATTTTTGCTTTTGGATTCTATGCTACTGCTACCACGTTCTGGATGGCTTCAGTGACGTTTTTGTGTAAAGTTTCGTGTTGATCTTACTTTGTGGAGTAAGATTTATGGGATGATGGGAGGTGGAATTCCTCCTGTGAGAGCAGCCACAGATTTGGCGGCAGCTTTGTGGAGCGTATGGCAATCTGGTGTGGCGGCTGCTTCTACTGCAAGCTGGTGGTTGTTGTAGAACGGTTTGGTGTTAGGTTGTGGGACATACTTCTGAGGTGGGAATTTTGCATCCCATTCTGCGTTACAGAGCCGCTCAAGTTGCAGCATCAGTTATTCAATGATGTTACCTGATTCGTCAATTTCATCCGATAATTCCCATGGATTTTGGTTGCATTGGATTGGGGAATCAGCGTACGGTTGAGGTTTGTTTGATTCATTTGCAGATGCATGGGATCAAACTGAGATCCAATCCAATGTTTGGTTGGATGAATTATTTGTAGCATTGGGGCAAGGTGGGTGCTGATTGGTGGCTGCAGGTTCAGCTGCAGCATCAGGCATTGGAGGAGGGGAAGGTAGGATCATACCCCATGTCAGAGTTGGCGCAGGGTGGACGGCGGATTGGTGGGCGTTGGGCAAACTTTCAGCATTGGCAGAAGTTTCTGATTATGGGCATTTATGTTTTGAGTAGTCTAACTTGAAACAGGATGTACAAATCATCCATCCGCCCTCAACGCGGGCCCAGAACGTATGATTGGGGGCAGATGGGATGGTGGCATGAGGGGAATTGCTAGAGAAATTTTTGTAAATTCAAGGCTGATCGTGGCATACGCCCAAGGTCCAGTGAGGCGTGTGGCCCCATTTGGGACCACAAATTGCAAGATGGGGTTGGTTCTGTAGGCTGCCAAACCTTCCATCAGCTCCTGGTGGAGCACTTTGGGGGGAAGTGGGTGGGAAAACCAGCGAACTGGACCACCAAGGTGGTGTCCATTGGGAGCTAGGTCCAAGTTGTTGTGAGGGGAATATTATTAAAAATTAACAGCACTGTTGCCACAGTGGCTGCATCGGCTTCACAGGGGAAGCTGAGATCAAAGTACCCCTTATAGGGGTAGAAGTCTATAAACCAGGCTGGTGTCATCACCACCTGAGCCATTTTGATAATGGCTTGGTTATCGTAGGGGAAGAATTTCCCATATTTGACCCTATGGATGAAATGCATGTTGCTCCAGGGGAGCACCAGGGGGCAGCGGGGCACCACTTGGGTTTGGGCGAGATGGGCATCAAGATCCTTGGGAGGAACAAATCATCCCAAGGGTTTGGAATGACTGGGTGAGCCAGTCTGAGCGCATTTTCCTGTTGGATGGAAAATGGAGGGGGGAGTTTTGCTGCTGCCCCACTCTGGGACAGTCAATGGGGAATCCAATGACATCAGAGCAACACTTTGGTGTGCAATTAAGTGTTTGCTTTTAATTTACCAAAATTAATTTGCTCAGAAAGTTATGGCGAGCAGAGAGATAATTTTATAATTTTTTAATTTTATTAATTGTCCTTGGTAGGGGGGTTGATTCTGCCTATGTCGCCTCTTGGGGGAGGGAGGATGGATTTCAGTAGGAATGAATAGCTCATCAAAATTGATATGTGATTGGATGCTAGCAAGGGAAAGACCTACATGAAACCACGTTGTTTGAGTGGATGCTGAGCCCTGCAAAAAAGTGACTAGGGGAAGGGAAATTGAGATGTCAGATGAAGCCAATCGCAAAACCCCAGAGTGGGGAGGAAAGCAACAGTATAAAAGAGGCAATCAGCTAATAACCCCAAGTAATCCTAATACAGTACCGGAGCAGGAAGATGTCTTGAGCGCCTGCTGACAGGCTTCATCAAGGACACCAGACATATGGGCCAGCAACAAAGAAGGGATGCTTGACGGGGTTACTAAAACATGCCCCCTATTAACGCCATCAGTGGAAGATACCAATGGGAAGCGCTGGAGAAGAGATAGTCATACAGAGAGTGGAATGCATCCTACAAGTGGTAACTATGGGCTTCTCAGAGGCTAAAGCTGAATGAATGGTGAAACCCAGGTGAGGCTGGAAGCTTCATGGACCAACTTTGAAGAACTTGGCCAGCAAAGCAAAGAGCATAAGCGGTGGTATCCTAATCCAGGATGTTATCCAGATCAAAGGGATTTAGTGCTAAAGTCAAAGCCTCAGTGACTTGGGACCAAAGTTGAACATAAGGGAGCTCAAAGTGAATACTGTTACCAATTGAGAGCTCAGAGACCAGAACAGCAGGTTTGTAATATTGACTGAGTTAGAAGAGGAACTCAGGGAGTAAGTCCAACCCTGCAAGAGACAAACAATCCAGAGCAACTGGCATAATTTCTGGATCATCTACAACAATGTTTGGAGCATCAGCAAAAGGAGCTGAATCCAGGAGAGTTTTGAAGTCTAACTTTGAAATTAACAGCAGAGGAAGAATCGGCTGAGAGTTGTTTGAAATGATAGCCAGACTGGTTTTGGAGGGATTAGTTACCATTTCTGGTAATTCAATGGAAAGACTAGCCGCTGGTGCCAGACTAGGCGTATGAGTCCTGGAAGGACCATAAAAGAGGTTCCACTGAGCATCCTGACTCATCTGCTGGAAGAGACGGAGGTCTGGATCAGACAAAATATTCAGGAGATGCTAGTATTGCGACTCAGAATTTGACATATGAGCTGGATGAGAGGGGGATGTCGGACTTATATAGAAGTTGACATTATGCACTCTATAATCCATTAAGCTCCAATTTTGGGGAAATTAGTCTCAAAGTAATGAGATAAGCTCTCCAAGGAAAAATTAGGAATGACTTAAGCCAAGAGGTTATGAGCAAGATAACAAGGGCAATAGAAATATGTATCCTTAATTAAGCTGTGAAATAAACATTGATGGCAAGAGTCTCATGTCTAGGATGAGGAGAAAAACAGGAAATCAAGGATGCTGGACCAAGAATCCTGAATATGACAGCAGGTCATTTACCCTGATGGGAAAACGGATCTCAGGACTAATATTGTCATGAGTAAATTGATCAGCCCAGCATGACAGAAGATTGTGGGGACTGTTCTCTGAGAAGGTGGTAGCAAGAAGGGTGAGGAAGAACGCCATATGCTGAAGGTCATCCCAAGCAGCGTTGAGTATTGACGAGTGTACTCCACTTGAACCAATGAAGTATTTGACCAAGTGTCTGAAGCAGTGTTCTCATGCCCCGGTCTTTTTCTCGCTGGGCTTCTAGGCAAGAGGGGGGATGTGTTGGGATTTTTGCCCATATTCCCAGCCTGCTAGATTACCTGGTATCGCTAGGGGAAAATTCCCTAAGGCGAAGTGAATTGAAATTCAGTTGGCCCAAGTTTTGGAGGAACTACGTTTGGGGGATTTTGGGATATTTGCCTGGTTGTATCCATTGGGGATCAATCCAGAAAAATACTTAAGATCTCATTGGGCAAAGTTGCCGATGAGATAGGGGCATCTGATAGTGATTAACTATCAGGTGTACCAATTAGGATCAATCAGGTTTCATCACCAACTGAAAAGAAATAAATAGCAAGTTGTGAGGTGAATGATGCTGCCTGCAACTAGCAAATTGATTGGTTGGTGAATGACCTGCCATAATGGGTAATAAGTCCCATTACCTAAGCAGGTCGCTAGTCAAATATGGTTGGTTCTTTTGGATAAAGAGGAAAATGTTAGGGACACGTTTTCTGACTCTTTTTCATTTGAGGTCTCGAGGATGTCCAATGACAAAATCCTAGCCAGAATGGGGAAGACCATCGCTGCTGAGACAAGGATGGGTTATTCAATGGCAATGGCTGCCATTTCATTGAAGAGGTGTCAACTGAGGGTCAGACAGCCAAATTCCCCACTATATATATTCCCTAGGATTTACTATAATAAAAAAAGTACTTTACAGAGTTTAGAGTTTACAGTAATATTATCAATTTGGTGTATAGTTAAACTATCAGCTTCTATTGTGTTGTTCTGTCTCAAGGATATTATTGCAGAGAGCAATAATTAGAAGACTCTCAGAGAGAAGAGTAAAGATCTGAGAGGAGATCTAGAGAAGAAGGAGCCACAATCAGGGATAGCTGCTGACTGTGTGTTTGGCTGAAAGAGACTGTCACTGGGGTATCTCAGTGAAGATCAGGTGGACAATAGCATAGGGAACAAATCCCTATGAGTATGACTTCATGAGTATTTGATAAGGAACACTGGCCAAGTGTTGGGCTAAAATATAATTCACACTCAACTATGGATAATAGTCTCCATACTATTATTGATTAATAATTCATTCTATATAAGGCAACAAAGTGCACAAGGAAACTGAACCTGTGCAGTACAAAGGTTACTGGGTTGCTTACCAATAATAACCACTTAAGCAAATTTTTACACTAAGTTTTTAATATTTTATTTGAACTAATATAAAGTAGTAGTTTTGATGATTTTGATTTCACCATAAATTGTTACCATCCTAAATATTTAATAATATCATTTTCAAGGTAAGTTTTGATTTTTCTAATTGATTTACTATATGTATTAATATATATTGCTTATTTTGAGCTGTGATAGAATGTTGGCAAATGAAAATTATGCTTAGTTATCTCCATGTTTTATATTCTAACAATTTAAATATTATAATAATTATAAATTTTGGAGAATATTGCCTTTATTCTATTATGACTATGTTAAAATGTTTGCTCTTAATGGTTGGCTTATTAAAATATCTATTTCTTTAGTTTTTACTATATATCACCTAAATCAAATAACTTTGAATGATTATATTTTAATCTGCATTAAAGCACTTGGTATTATTAATATAATCATTTTGCTTCTGTTTGTGATATTAATTATATTATGAAGTTTTTATTTGGAGTTATGCTACTATTTCCCCAGACACAAGGGCAACAGAAAAGCTGTAAATTCAAGTGGCACAAATGATAGGTTTATAGTATTGTACCATATTATTATTAGCATTTTGAACCTCAGAGCATTGCTCAGAGTTATAATAGTAATAAATTAGCTCACAGGGCATGAGGGCAACAGCAAAGCTGTTAGTCTGAGTGGCACAAATGATAGTTTTATGGTATTATACATATTATCACAAGTATTTTGCCTTAGAGCAGTGCTCAGAGTTATGTTTTAATAGTAATAAGTTAGCTCATAGGCCATGAGGGCAACAGTGAAACTGTTAGTCTGAGTTGCACAAATGATAGTTTTATGGTATTATTCCATATTATCACTAGCATTTTGAACCTTAGAGCAGTGCTCAGAGTTATTTTTAATAGTAATAAGTTAGCTCATAGGGCATGAGGGCTACAGCAAAGCTGTTAGTCCAAGTGGCACAAATAATAGTTTCTTTAAGGTAAATGGGGCTCAGAGTGTAGCAGAGGCACAGCCCTTTGGCTGTGCCAGTGCAAGCTCATCTTCAACCCATGGGGCTAGGAAGTGAGATTTGCATGCTGCTACTTGGGGTCACCCTTTTAAGCTTGGGGTGCTGTTTTAGAAGTTTTTGCGCTGTTTAGTTTAAAATTTGATGTCATGTTTTAGATTGCTAATAGCTGTGCTAAGCCTAAATTATTAGTTTAAAATATGACATCATATTATAAGTTTCTAATAGTGGTGCTAAGCCTAAACTGTTGATTATTTTAGTTATCAAATTGGTTTTAAATTTTTAAATGTATTTATATACACTCTGTTCTGTGATTCAAATCTGTAAATTGGTGGTTAATTATGGCTAACAAGTTAATTATAAATTTCTAAATATATTTTAAATATACTCTATCAGTAAATAAATTCTATTGTGAACTAAGCTGCAACTGATTTCAAACGGAATTTTAGACAAGGATTATACAAATTGGCTAATGAGTTGATTTATAAATTTTTAAACCATTATATATACTCTATCAGTGAATCAAGTCTATCTTGAAACTAAGCTGAGACTGATACCAATCAGAATTTTAGACAAGGATTAAGTAAATAAAACAAACTATAATAAAATCTATTGCAAATCAAAGCTGAAAATGATTTCAATTGGAATTTTAAACTAGAATTAAATAAAAAGAACAAGCTATACTCAAAGGTAAATTTTAGCAAGATAATTTTTAACCTCACTTCAGTTTAACCCCTTGCTATTAGGTAAAGTTAAGTCCATTTTTTGGTTTATTTATCTCAAGATTTACATCATGTAAATACAAGGTGAGTTGACTATAACTTATTGAAAATTTACTAACACCAAAAACTAATAGATTTATTGTTCCATTACCAATGTCAAAAAAAGTTTAATTTCAAAGGTAATTAAGTTTTTTGTTATTATAAGGTTAAAATCCCTTAATTTCTTTTCATTTTAATTTACCTGTTAAGTAGTTGGTATATCTTTATTTACTAAAATTCAACCATTGAATTGAGCTGATTATATGAAACTTACAAATTAAAACACTTGCTTTAGGTTTGTTTAATATTTTTATTTTAATTCAATGCTGATGATGGTTTATTTTCAGATATATTTTTTACAATATAATAATATTTATAATGAGATATTTTCATATTGGACTTATTGTTCAAGGAAAAGTTGAGTTTGATGTGGTATATGTATTTATATTTTTTATGTTAAATCAATGCATATAATGGGTTTTTTCAGATATATTTTCTAGATATAAATTATTAATGCTTATAATGGGTTATTTTCATATTGTTTATATTAATTAAGAAAAAGATCAGTTTGAGGATGTACATATACTTAAAGGTTTTTAGTATAAAAATAATTCAAATAGTTTTTGGCAAACATATTGTTGTTTGAAGGTAAATTTTATATTGAAATTATTATCTGGGCACTATATGTCTATAAAGGAATGTAAAAATAATTTCAAGTTTTTATATTAAACAAGTATACTTTATTATTTAAGGGCTAAGGTTAAGTTATAGCTGATAGTATAAGGCTAAGAACATTATAATATATATATATAGGTTTAGATAAACAAGATACCTTTTATTTATTGTATAGTGATATACACAGTGCATTCAAAAAGTTCTGGGATTAACGTTTTAAAGACACAACTTTACAAATAGATAAACTTTCTTTTATCATAATTTAACATACAACCTTTCCCTCTCTATACATATTTATATTGCTAAAACAATTGTTGAAAGGTATGCAAATAGTTCCTATTTTTTATAACCATGTTTAAACCAGCTGTCACATTCTTATGAATTGTCTCTACTTTATCAAAAGGATGAACCTTCAGTGCCACCTTCAGATTATAATTATTCACCCTATTCACCAGATTTGGCTCTGTCTGACTTCTTTCTGTTCTCTAATCTGAAGGTGGCACTGAAGGTTCATCCTTTTGATAAAGTAGAGACAATTCAGAAGAATGTGACAGCTGGTTTAAACATGGTTATACAAAATAGGAACTATGTGCATACCTTTTAACAATTGTTTTAGCAATATAAAAATGTATAGAGAGGAAAGTTTGTATGTTAAATTATGATAAAAGAAAGTTTATTTATTTGTAAAGTTGTGTCTTTAAAACGTTAGTCCCAGAACTTTTTGAATGCACTGTGTAAAAAGAAAAAAATTTTAAGAGGATATATGAGGTAGATTTAATAAATACATTTTATTGCAAGAGTTGTAAGTTTAGCTAGCTTATGGAAAATTTAAAGATAGGTTGCTTTTATTATTTATTTTAATAAAAATTTCTTTGTTATATCTACAGGAGATTGCTATATGGTATTTTTTAGTAGGATATAATTTTGATGACTTCACTGGGAGGTGATTTTATAGTAATAGTTTTATTTTATTGTTAATTAATTTTTTGCCTCCAGTGAGAGGTGAAGCTATGGCATTTTTTTCTTAAAACAAATAATTTTTTGGATTCAGTAGGTAGCATAGCTATGCATTTTTTAAGGTGAGTAATAATTTGGTTGATTCTATTAGGTGGCAAAGCTATGCTATCTTTTAAGGCAAACAATTTGATTATTCAGTGAGAGGTGAAGCTATGCTATTTTTTCCTTAGGAAATATTATTTGTTTGGTTTCAGTAGATGTAGAGCTATGCATTTTTTTGACATATAATTTATTTGGCTCCAGTAGTTGGCAGAGCTATGCAAGTGTTAAGGAAAATAAATTGTTTGGTTCTATTAGGTGGCAAGCTATGCCATTTTTTCTTAAGACAAAGATTTTGATTAGTTCAGAGGGATGTGAAGCTATAATTATTTTTTAGGGTAAATAATTTGTTTGGTTTTAGATATTAATGGGCTGTGAAATTTTTAAGATAAAGGATTTGTTTTTCTCCAGTAGGTGGTAAGGCTATGCTACTTTTTGTGAAGTAAATACTTTGTATAGCTTTATTAATAATAAAACTAAAGTATTTTTTAGACAAGTTATTTTTGCTCTAGTGGGTGATAAAGGTATGCCATATTTTAATGCAAATATTTTATCTGATTCAGTAAATGAATTCAGTAAGTGCAGAGCTATGCTGTTTTTGTGGCATATGCTGTTTTTAGGGCAAGTAATTTGTTTAGCTTCAATAGGTACTGGATTTATACCCTTTTTAATGCAAATAATTTGTTTGGTTCCAGTAAGTGTGAAGCTATGTCATTTTTTTAAGATGATAAATTTTTTACTCCTGTAGGAGGCAGAGCTATGCTATTTTTTCTTAATGCAAATAATTTGTTTGGCTCTAGTAGGAGGTTGAGCTATGCAATTTTTCTTAAGTAGTAAAGTTGTTTAGATTCATTAGGCAAGGGCTATAGTTTTTAAGTTATGTAATTAGTTTGGCTCCAGTGAAAAGTGAAGCTATGTACTTTTATGGCAAATAATGTGGTTGGCTAGTATGAGGTAGAGTTATACTATTTTTCTTCCTAAGAAAGCTAATTTGAGTAATTTTAGTTAAAAGTGGCTTTATAACATTTTTAAGGCAAGTAAATCTTTTGTCTGCAGTAAGAAGTAAAGTTATGCTATTTTTATAAAAAAAAACTTTGGGTAGATTATATGATGATAGATGAATGGATATTTAGCTTTAAATAATCTAAAGTGTTTATTTATGTAATGAGTGGTGTTTTATTTTTTATTGTAATGATAAAAAGTTTACTATATTTGAATATAAAAGTATAAAACTTTTTGTTATAATGGCCAACAGTGTAACAGACCAGTTCTTTCCAGTAATGGACAAAAGAATTGGGCAATACCAACCAGGTAATAGTCCACAAACTAGAGAAAACCCCAGATAGTGCTCTGTAAGTCCGCATTCCACTATAATAAGGTTGAAGCCATCCTTAGATAAGGGTTAGGATAATACTTAATCCTAACAATGATCCTTGACTCCAGGTGAGGGCCAATAGAGAATCCCTTAAGAGACTGAGTTCAGTGTCCTGGAGAAAGGCATTCATCATAGTATATCACTCAATAAAATTAGAAATTAAAATAATTTTTATTAAGATGTTTATTGAGCTAACTGAGTAAGAACACAGAATTGAGGAATAAAATTCTACTCAATTTTTTTATAGTATGCAAATAATAACTTCTTAGACTTTTTTAAGTCTTATGAAATTATTAGTCTGAAATAGTTAATAATTATGATTTTAAACATAGGATTAAATTATTAGATAATGGTTAAAAATATGATAATTATCAGTTGATTATTGACAATTGATAATCACTGTCAATAATCAAAATTTGGAAGGTCTATTTTTAGACCTGACAATCTTGTTTTGATTGAATTGATCTTTGATAAAAATTTGGGACCCCTTATTATAGATCATTTTGTATGAAAAATGGATGAATTACTCTGTTCACTTGAAAATTACTCCATTTGGAACCCCTATAAATAGGGGTTTTTTGAGGCCCATGTTTGGAATAAACTGACATTATTGTCAGATTGGTTATTAATGTTTTTCAGATTTCTCAAGCTCAGATTCATCAGATCCCTTGAGGTGGTACAAGGGCCTTCACTAATATTAAATTTTGCCCCAATTTGGTGGTTTTTCTCTTGTTATTATCATTAAAATTATTGTTTTGTTTGTTATTATTTTTTTAGTACTAGATGGTCCCAACCCAAGGGGGGATTCATCGATGTTTTGTTTGTTATTATTAATTCTAATAATAACAATGTGATGGTCAGGAATATCCTGTACCATCACAAACAGATTGTTAATTTTAAGTGATAGAATTACAATATTTTATTATAATGCAAAAATATGCTACCAATTGTAAAAGTTAGAGTTTAAAATAATTATCTGCTAATAATATAGATACCTTGAAGACTATAGAAATAATAGTAGATTTAAATTGATATTCAAAAGATACACTTAGTAACTTTTAATAAAATAATTTGTATTGAGGTTTAGTTTTCCATGTTTATAATTTACTTTTTATCATAACTGAATAAGGTATATATAACTTAAAGCAAGCAAATACTGCTTAACTAACTTAAGAAATACACTATACCTTTATAAAGAAAACTTGAACTTTATTTAATATACTATACAATTTAAACTACCATTTAGTATTTATTTTCAATGTTTAATCTGTTTTTGTCTGATTTGATTTTGTGCACAACTGATAAAATTGAAAGGGTGCTATTTTATTCAATAAAAAAATTATGGCCAATATCCTAATGTTTTAACAGAGCATGATAATTTAAAATAAAAGGTTATATAAATATAGATGTAGGGTCTAATTAAATGGTCAGTATCTTTACACTATATTTGCATTCTAATTTAGTTTTATTATATATTTTTTAATAAAAGCTTATAATTCTAGCTAAAAGTTTCAATACAATAGTAATAACGTAAATAGATGTCTTAAAAAGGGGATAAACAAAGCTTTGAAATATCAGATTTTACTGAGGAGGGCTCTCAAAGAAATGTTCACTCTGCAAGATCTACCCCTGCTCTCACTTGATCTAAACCTTCTACAATTTTGCCTTCTTTTATTGGCTCTGAAGCTCCTTTAGCCATGCCTACTTCTATACACTATGGGCATGAGAATTTTGAAGCTCATTGGCCTGCACAGGCTGCGCCTTATGTTCCATTAAGGACATATATTGAGATGAGCGAAATTTTAGAGCACATGCCTGATAGACCTACTTTTTCATCAGAAGATCATGGGAGATCTGAAGCTCAAAGGGCTGCACAGCCTCAGCCACAGCCTTATGTTCCCCCTAGTCCTTATATTGAAATAAGTGAAATATTAGAGCATGCACCTAATATTCCCTCAATGATGCTCCAACCCGCTTGCATGATAGTACCAACCTTACCTTTACCTCCATCTCTTTGTATAGGTCCCTTAGATCCTCAATTTCAATTTGAGCGCCCACTTCATCAATCAACTTCCACCACTGCATCATTAACTGCATGTCTAGCATCTCAAGTACCTAGCTTAGTGTCATCTGAACCAATTATGTACCCACCTTCACAGATAGCAGCTTTGCCTTCTGAGCCAACCCCAAGCCCTTTAAACTTTCTTTAAATAGACCACCAAATATGCCTACCTCTTTAAGTGAGAATCATTAATTTATTATGTGCAAAAACTGTTTGCTTTATTTTGGTGTAGATCAATTTAGAAGCAATAGAAAAAGCACAAATATGGTTCTATGCCTTAGATGTTGCCAATCTAAATAAAAAGTCCAAGCTTTAAGGCCCCAACCTACATAAGGCATAAGAAGGAGAATTAATATAGAGTTAGGTGGTATGCAAATTGAACAAGGGCAAGATATTGCTATAGTTAGCCCCTATGTCCTTTTTAGTAATCAGGCTAGCTTGGTACCTCTTAATATTGGATGCATGGATCAGCAGTGTAAAAATTCCATGCAATGCATTGGGCATGTGAAGGTAGATGGTCAGTTGGTACTACACCACAGTACCTAATATTCAACAGTTGCTTTGAAAATGGGATCATCCTTCTTGACCCAGTCCTTCACCCTCCACACTTTTGCAACAGTTATATAATAGTGGTAGCCGGCAATCAAAAGAATTTCTATTCATATTTGCCAATATAATGCTTCCCTTGCTTTTACTTCATTTATTGCTGAGACTGATACTTGCCTAGGTCTTAATGCACCATTTGTTCCTTTTCAAATTCATAGTGAGCTATACCATATGCAGGCTCCCCTTCATCCACAAATTTCTTTTTAACCTGCATATGCGCAGCTATATCTGTATGACCCTCAGGAGGTGCATGATTACCGTATGAGATGGAATATAAACTTAGATAAAACTTTGATGCATGATCTTGAGACCATGCTTTATGAAGTTAGTCCATATATAAATCTCTATCACTCTGCATCAAGGATCATTGATAATTTTGCAGCTCAGCATCCTGAGGGCCTTGCATATCTTTGGCCAGATTTGAGATTGTAACAGAAACAGGAACTGATCAGCGGGTACACAAATTTCCATAAACTGATGAGGTTGCCATACTCCTTCCTCAGGTTCCAATAGATCGCATTGTTGATTTACATAATCGCTGTGATGTTGTACTCTTTAGCCGTGATCACCCTCTCAATCATATAGATTGTACCCATGCTATGTATATCCTCTGTCACTATGTACTTTTATTCCCTTATGGTATGGAAGGCTTTCAATATGGGCCGCCAAATTTTAATTTAAATGGTGAGCCTTCACATAAAGTACTTTCAGCAGGCAAATATTATTGTTACTGTCTCATTACTCAGCTAACTGAATCTATAATTCTATTTAAAGCCCTTCATCTTTTTCAACAATTTGTTGTAGATTGTTGGGCTTCAGTTGAGTTGTTAAAACATTGGTGGCTAGAGCATAATCAGCCTATGTTTCTCTCTGAGTCATATAATGGGCTTCAGGACTATATGCTATGTGAGGATACAGATTGTAATGCCCAATCTGTTGGGCAGCATTATCTTTTACCCTCTAGCCATGTTAGTTTTCAGCGGTATTTAAATAAACTTCACTAGGATGTAATGGCTATTGTATGCTATTTTGGAAATCAACTTTTTCATCACCTTTACAGCTAATCAAGATTGAATTGAAATCAAAAATGAACTTCTTGATGATCAAACTGCAATGGACTGTCCATATATAGTTGCACATGTCTTTGAGTTAAAGATCAAAGAGTTCATTCAGGATCTAAAGGCTGGTTGCTTTGGAGATTACCAAGGGCATGCTGCAGTAATAGAATACCAGAAGCGTGGTTTGCCTCATTACCATTGTGTTGTCTAGGTGAAAGCTCACAAAAACCTTTACCTTCATCCTAATAATATAGATGAGCTTATCTGGGTTGAGATTCCAGATTCTAGCTGTGGTGGGATTTATTTAAAGCTAAATAAGATTTTATGCACTTGCATAATTCATGGTCCTTGCGGGGTAGAAAATCCAATGGTTTGCTGTATGGAATCTATTGGTGGGATACATTGATATAAATATGGGTATCCATAATCCTATCAAGATGTGACATCTCTCCCTGATGATGGATATCCTAACTATTGTCACCGTTCAGATACAGCTGCTCCATGGTCTTTCTATGAAGTTGATGGGCGCCAGATTGATAACATCTTAGTGGTACCTTACTCTCCATACCTGACATGGAAATATAAGGCTCACATTAATGTTGAGATTTTTGTTTCTATAAGCGCTATCAAGTATCTTTTAAAATACCTATCCAAAGGGAAGATACAACAACTTATGGTTTTGGGGAGGATGACCCTGCTGTAATTTACAAAATCATCCTGATGCTGCTCACAATGAAATTCACTAATATATATATACTCACTACATTTATCCTCAAAGGCTATCTGGGAGTTGATGGAGTTTGCCCATCATTCCATCTCACCTTCAATTCACCATCTTCAGGTTTATGCTGAAGATGAAGAGCTAATAATATTTACTGCACATACTGATATGCATAGTTTAATTGAAGACTGCCGAGATATTATGATAACAGCATGGTTTAAATGCAACCGTGACTATGGTGATGGGCTTCATCCCACTTATTGATAGTTTCCTCAGTACTTTGTTTGGAATGGGAAGCAACGTATCTGGACGCCCCATAAAACTGAGACTGTAATTAGAAGAATGTACTTTTGCAACTCTAATCAGTTTAATATCTTTTTTACTCACCTCCTTCTAACTGTACAGACTGGTTGTAGAAGCTGGGAAGAATTGCGTACTACCACCAGAGATGATATTAATACAGTCCACAATACCAATCATGAAGCATGTGAGTCTTTAGGTCTTCTCCATAATGATCACTATTGGCTTGATACATCTGAAGAGGAAGCAATGACTCATTCTGGGCCTCATCATCAACATTTATTTGTTATTGCTCTAACCTCTGGCCACATTACAAATCCTCTTGACTTATGGAATCATATACGTCATAAAGTATGTGATGATATTCTCTGACATATCAATTATATTCAGAATGTCCTTGCTCAACTTGAAGATCCACACTTTGATTATGGCTTATACTTGAACTCAAGGGAGCTATCCTACTTTGAGAGCATTATCTCAATTTAATATTCCATCTTATCTCCATAGTTGGGATCAAGGTACTACAATAACCCCTGCTGTACCATCTGAAAGTACCAATACTGGGTTACCAGAAGCTACTATAATTGAAGCAATTGAAGAAATTAAAGCTCCTGAAATTAGCTATGAACCCTCCATAGAAAATGAACCTATAACAGATCAAGATCACCCTCCTTCATTGCAAATTGCTACGCTATTGAGAAGTCAGTTAAACTTTGGGCAATCTAGGGCATTCGAGTATATTATACATCAGATTCAGATTGATCCATGCCATGCTCATTTTTCCTTCAATGGGCTGGAGGTACAGAGAAAACATTTCTTTATAAAGCTTTGGCAGCTTACTTTAGAGAGAGGGGTGATACTATACTTTGTGTTGCCTCAACAGAAATTGCAGCTACCCTTCTTCCTGATGGACATACAGCACATTTTACCTTTAATGTTCCTCTCAACTTGACTGATGAGTCTATATGCAATATTCCATCTCAATCTGTTTTTGCTTCTAAACTTCGCAGAGCTAGACTAATTATCTGGGATGAGGCACCAATGCAGCGACCATATAGTACTAAAAAAGAGGCACCAATGCAGCATATTGTTATGGCAGTTAATTGCTCTCTACAAGATATATGAAAGTCTACTTTTCTTTTTGGTGGCCTTCCTATAGTTTTTGGTGGTGATTTTCAGCAGATTCTACCTGTCATCCGTCATAAAGGATGTGGTCAAATTCTAGATGCATGTATTTAAAAGCTTAGTTTCTGGCCTGAGCTTAAAATTCTTTTTCTCACTGAAAATATGTGATTGATAGACTATCCTGAAAATAAGGAGTATAGTGCTTGGTTACAATCTCTTAGTTACAACTGTCAAAACCATGGTCCTATAATTATTTACCCTAATATTCATCAAGTGCAGCATCAGCAGTTATTCATTGGGTTTGTTTACCCTCATAGTGAAATTCATCAGATTACATCACATAAGTCATGGTTGAATGACTTGATAGTATGTATAATCCCAAGGATAAGGCTGGGCAGCAGGAGGCCCAGAAAGTGAAACTTCAGGCCCTCCCTGACCTCAAGCACACATTAGACCAACGCTGGGTACAACCCAAATATGCCCAGGTTGGTACTAGTGAGGTGCAAAACGCCCAGCCCCTTGTATTGGCCCAGGCGTTAAAATGGACAATCTACTTAACAAACAAAGATGGTTTGATTTGGTTGATTGGAGAATGGGGGTTCAAAACCCATTCTAGTTACAAAATTATGCATTTGAGTAGAATTCAACTTCAATCAATTACTCGAGTGAAGTCAGTTTCAGTGTATTCTACCAATTCAAACAGAAGTGTTTGCCTATTGGAGTATCAAGGCTTGTACCCACTTTGGCAGATCCAGAATTACCCTGGCAATATTTGAATTTGGTTTTTGTGACAACATTCCTTGTTGTTCAACTTCATTGATGAACTTTTTCCATTTTTCCCATTTTTTTATTTATATTATCTTGGATGATCCTGTGCACAGACCTCTTCAAGGAGGTCTCATGCTACATAAACCATTCCATTTTAAATATGATTAGGTTATTCCCTCATGCACTGTTGGGTCACCCAGGTTCCCTCCAACCTGGGACGCTTACCTCTTCTTCCCCTGTGCACCATGTCACTTTTGGTTGGTTATTTACTATTAAGATTGTACTTCTCTACTTAAGTTATTATTGCTCCAACACCCTCTGCTGGGCTCTAGTACCTTTTGTACTAATGGCTAGTTCCCTGTTGTTGGCCTTGTGCACCAAGCACTACCACGCTGGAAACAGAAGAGTTATAGACACTCTCCTTACAGCATAGTGATTCAATATTTTTCTATGGGTGCACAATTTAATGACAACCAATCAGCAGGAAAAGTTATATAATGTGATTATTCTCTATGCCTGCCCTGGTCAGAGCCATATTTACTACTCTAATGATACAGCCAATCCAGGTGAAAGGGGTACTGAAGAGCTTATAACTGTAGAATTAATAAACTCATGTGACTCAGGTTCTTTTCCTCCATCCTGCCTTGAGCTTAAAGGTAATGTGCCAATTATACTTTTACATAATCTCTATCCTATCCAGGGGTTGTGTAATGGGACAGTAATTACTGTTGATGAGCTTAAGCAAAATATTATTATGGTTGCAATTCTTTCTGGGCCATTTAATGGCTGGAAATTTCTTATCCCTAGGATTGATATCATTGATTCTGAGGAATTTCACTTTACTCTTTGTCGCTGGCAATTTTCTGTCCATCTAGCATTTGCTATGACTATCAACAAATCTCAGGGACAATCTCTCTTATGTGTTGGTGTAGATCTTCTTCATGAGCCATTTACATATGGTCAGCTATATATTGCCCTGTCACAAGTTACTAATGTATCTGATATAATTATTTGCTTTGACCACTCTTGCCATCTGGGATGTGTTATGAATGTTGTATTTGATGAAGTGCTGCTTCCCTATCCTTCTGATAGTTAATCCTTAAAATATAATTTTATACTTGCAGCTATTAATAAGAGTCTATAAATTCTTAATAAATTTAGATAGAGATATATTATAATTGTTTAATAAAAATAGGAAAATTAAACTTAACTATTAGATGTAATCACTTACCTTTTATAAGGTAAACTAATGCAAGAAAATTATTTAATATATGAGTGTAATTTTCAAGTACTTAAGGCTTTACCGTTATATAACTATCTATTTTATTATAAGTGATAATAAGTTTAATTGATTATAAAGTAAATATAAGGCATAGATACCAGAATGAGGTCACCAACATAGCTGTTGGCCAAATGGAGGCTGTGCCAGTAAGGACTTGTTAGATTCCACTACAGACAAACCACAGTAAGTTGAGAAAATATTTTAAAAAACATTTTTATGAAGGGTGGTTAGCCTGGCAGATAAAATGCTTCCACCCTAGTGCAGGTTTTGAGTTCAAAACCTGTACTGGCTAGAAAAATAGAAAAATTCTTGGTGTAGTATATTTGTCTTAAGGTTGACCCACCTTGAATATAAAAAAATATTTTTATGCAGGTCAAATTGAAAACCTTTTTTGAAGTCAGTTAAAAATAACCATCTAGTAAACTATAAAACCTGTGGTGAAGCATGGGTATCTGGATGCTGATTTATAATATAAATTCTAAAATAATAAATTTGAATCATCTGGTAATAAATAACCCAAGCAACGCTGGGTAATGTGGCTAATAGTTGTATACAGGATATAGCCTTTTAACTTAATTTCAATTCTGTTCTCTATATGGATATATCACATAAGGATATACATGATTTAGGTAATTACATATTTGAAAATAACCTAAGGTTTCATTTTAGATAAGCTTACACCTCATAGATGGCTTGATTTTATTCTCAATGATCTAGCGAAAACAAGAAAAGGTTAGCGCTCTATTTACATTAACAAAGCTTTTTTACTTAAATTTAGTATTTTTATAGTTAAATTACTTTGCCCAGTTTAATAAAGCACATTTTGTTTTTTAGTTCAAGAAGCACATATAGTTTTATTATTATCTCTTTTTACTGGAGAAATTTGTCGAAGAGCTCCTTGGACCAATTGGTCAGAACAGCGGTAAAATTTTTGTTTGAAATTTTAAATGTCGACACAGTGTATGAAATTATAAATGAATACTGCAGTGAAATTTTTGAGGTAATTTAAAAATCTCAAACCTTTTGTTGGTTTTGCTGATTAAAGATTCCCTTTTTATATTTTCCTACAAAAGAGTTCGTTGTTATTAACCAAAACTCCTATGAAACTTTAGTTAACTGTTGAAAGAACCTATCTTTGTAGAATATGCCCCCCTATGTATTGCTCTTGTGACATACTGTTCGCTAATAGTAAGTTTGCTCTTTGAATTATATAGATTTTGACAAGTTTTATTTTCTTTCGAGAAAACACTTCGTGCATTAATTATATCTATTTTACACTTGCTGTTAGTTATTCATAATCATTTGTTCTTTAAGTTTTATATCGATTATTTGTTATTAAATACAAATAAAATTAAAAACCTTACTTTTATTACAACAACTAAAGAACACACCATGTTTTTTAAACGAAGATTTTTTATACAAGCAAAGGATAATTAAGCTTTTCTGGCAAATTATTGTCTTTTATTGGGAACTTCTACACTCTTGAATATTTTGTTCTTTTGTTAATTCTTTTATAAAGTTAAGTCAATCGATACTTGATGAATTTATAATAATTGGCTAAAACACTTTATTTTTCTTTTTATAATATAGCTTTTTCTTAGTTTAGTTATCATTTTTTAATTGAATAACTTTTTTGTCTTTGATAAATTCAACCTGTAACTCAAAGCTCAATAGTTACTTCTTAATCGAGTTTTCGGTTTGATAGATTTCTTTTTTCTCAGCTTTTTCTAATGTCGTTATTTTAGGATGCTCTAATTCATTAATTAAAGAGGTAAATAATATCGATAATGGAATTTTCTCTATATTCACTCCTAAATGAATTTAGTGTCCTCATATTTTAGTAATTAAGATGGAAAAGGCCATCTTACAGGAAGATTTACCTAAGAAAACTTACAAGCTTTCCGCATTCGAATTTTCAAGATTGCTGATGAAAGGTTTATGAAACGACATCTATTTCAAGGTAGACCTTCCTTACTTTGTAATAATTTTTAGGCTTTCAAATATAATTCAAATTGATCTTATATAAAAAGTTTACTTTTTTGATTTCTTCTGATTAAGCTAGAAATAAAGTGCAACTGGGGATCATAGAACTGTTAAAAACTAAGATTAAGCTAAATTCAAAGTAAGTGTTTAGTAGCAAATTAATATAAGAATAATTACTGATGATAAGTTGATAAATCTGCAATTTAATTATTTTGTTTTGCGAGCTTTAATCATTCATTATGAATACTAAGCTATATTAAGTGTTTAAAATAAATTTTTCTATTTTAAATAATGTTATAACTACATTTTTAAGTAATATTGATGAATCCAATTTTAAATCTTATGCTTTGATTTTCATTAACTTTAACAAAGTCAGAATTTTAAATATGGTGTGTGAATCCAGCAAGTTTTATGCTCACTGGTGCTGATAACAGCCGGAATTCCACAAAACTCTTAAAACTAAAATTGATACTTTTTTAAGTAAAAGTAATGATTGGGGTTTTTGAGGTTTTTATTAGTCACAACCAAGAAATAAAAAGTGATTTTTTAATATCTTACCGCTCAGTATTTAAACTGTATCAAGGGTCAAAGGGAAATCAAAGCTAAGTTCAGAATAGCTTAGTAAGGTCCCGATTAGGGAATATGGGGATTTGACCTATGGGGGCTTGGGAAACTTGACTCACTTTTGCAGAACAACCGATGGAAAGTTGGTTGCTAATAGGCTCAGTCTGTTTGGCAAGGATTTAATATATCTGGTCCAATCACCATGAGGGAAATTTTTTACATCTGTGGGGACTCCCTCTAAGGCTATAAAAGGGGTTAGTCCCTATGTAGGTGGTTTGACTAAGTTGTTAATGGAATGGGGAGGAACCTCAGATGGACTCCCCTGATTCTGCCGCATAGTGGGTACAATCTGACTGCTCAAACTCATGCTATTTGCCCAAGAAGTACCAACAAAAGTGTTACCCCAATTTGAGGGGTTCCACCAAGAATTGACCAGGGTCTTTAGGCCAATATTATCATTATTTTTGCTTAAACTGCTTTTATCCCCATATTGGACTTGTAAATGTCTGACATTGCCCCCTTTTGGCCTATTGTCACCCAAAACATTCTTCTCTCAAAGCTGAGAGGGCAATTGTCTGACATCACTCCCTTCAAAAAGGTTGGGGGAGAATAGGGCTATAGGAAGCAGCCATGTACCCGGGTGAAGATAATCCCTGTAGCCAAGGATTTGATAGAATACTCCACACCTCTCTTGTAGGTGATGATGAAAGGGCCTTCCCAGATTGAATCAAGCTTACCACTTCTAGGAGTAATGCAGTTATGATAATGCAGAACCAGGTCAGGCACTTGGAAGGAAAGTAGGGGGTTTGGAGCTCATTGGCAGCCTGCCCTTCTTTAGTCACCATTTTAGCTAAATTGGTCATAGCCTCAGATTGGAGCTGGATGATGCACTAAGCCAATCTTCTTATGGCTTTCTCAGGTTCCTCAACTCTAGAGAAGAAAATATCTTTGCACTAAGGGAGTAGGTATTATGGGTTCCCACTCATACAAGATGTGGAATGGGGACATTTTCAGGATTTGGTGATAACTAATCTGGTAGGCCATAAGAACACTGGGTAGGAATTGATCCCAGTGAAGTAGATCAGAAGATGTCATTTTTTGTAGAATGGAGACCAAGGTTCCATTTGCTCTCTCCAAGGTCCTATTGTTAAAGGAACTATGTGGAGCTGAGAAAAGTTGGGCTCCTATGGAAGTAGCCAGGATTTTGACTACTCTGGAGGTGAAGTTCTTACCATTGTTGCAGAGTAGTACTTGGGGACATCCATGTTGAATGAAAATGTTTTGATATAAAAATGTGGCTGTGGCCTTAGCTGTTTGGGCAGGGAGAGCCATGGCTTCAACCCACTTAGTAAAGTGGTCAATGCCTACTAGGATAAATTTATTTCCACAAGTAGTCTGTGGGAGAGGACCTACTATGTCTAAGCTGATGGTGTGGAACAGTTGTTGAGGGGTAGTTGGTTGATATTGGTGTCTAATCTTTAAACTGGATTGCTTCTTACATGTGAAGCAAGCATCCAAGACTTTGACAATAGTTTCCATAATTCCTTCCCAATATACTAATCCCTAATCCACTCATAGTTTTTCTTTGCTCCCCATGACCTAGGGTGGAGTGAGCTAATAGGATAACAGGTACATGTTCTGAGGGCTGAAGGTAAGGCAGCCATCTTGTCCCCACCTGCTTGTACAATTTCCCACTCTCCATTTTTGTGTTGTGGGAGTGCTGGGCTAACAATTTATGGACCAGCTCATCCTCATACTCCCAGTCGTTGGGGGCCATTAAGAGGTCATATAACCTCTCTGCCTCAAAATTAACCAAGAAAAGGACTGGCAGCTGAGTTAACCTATCAACATTCATGTGACAGGTTCTAGCACGGTGTTCGATCTTCATGTCATAATGCTGGAGCTTTAGAGCCCAGCGAGCTAACCAGCCAGTAGGATCCTTCATATTCTGTAACCATTTAAATGAAGCATGGTCTGTAACCACAGTGAAGATAGTCTTAAACAGGAAATGATGGTAGTGCTTTACAGCTAACAGAATGGTAAGGCACTCCTTCTCCATTATGCTGTAGTTGCGTTCCGCCTTTGACAGCATCTTACTAAAATAGGATACAGGATAATCTACACCGTTTTCATCCATTTAGGCTAAGATGCCCCCAACGGCATAGTCTGAGGTGTCAGTAAACAAGATAAATGGTTTTCATAGTCAGTGTATCTCAGGATAGGACGTTATTGTAGCAGTTGCTTCAGCATCTCAGAAAAGTCCTCCTGTTCAGTGCCCCAATGGAAATGGGTGTTCTTATTCAGCAGGCAGGCGAGAGGCTCACTGAGTTGGGCAAACTTAGGGATGTACTGATGATAATACCCCATCATCCCTAAAAAACCTGAACATTCTGTAAATTTTTAGGGGGAGGCATTTTTGAGATCGCTTCAACCTTATCTTATATGGGTGGGATTCCCTCTTGAGGAATGGAGTGTCCAAGGATATCCAATTTCCTTTGAAAGAAGGTACACTTTTAGGGTTTTAACTAGATATTTGACTCACGTAGGCATTGAAACACCTCCATCAGGTGATCAAGATGGTCATTAATGATTTTTGAGAATACTGTGATGTTATCAAGATAGACAATAACACAACTTAACTCTAAATCCTGCAAGATGGGATCCATAGTGCGCTGGAAAGTTGCAAGTGAGTTGCACAACCCTTGAGGTAATTGGGTAGGTTGGAAGAGACCCTCACTGCAAATAAGAGCGCATTTCTCCTGATCTTGAGGAGAAAGGTCCATTTGCCAATAGCCGCTAGCCAAGTCCATTGTGAAGAAGAAGTTAGATCTGGAGAGTTGACAGGGAGTCATCAATGCAGGGATAGGATAGCTATCCTTTTTCATGAGGTTAAGAAATTTGTGGTAGTCCATGACTATCTGATAACCTTCATTCTTCTTTTTGATTAGCAAAAGGGGAGAAGACAAAGGGCTTTGTAAAGGAACTAGTAGCCCCACGTCTAGTAACTGCTTGAGCTCCTTCATCATCAGATGTTCTTTCACCTTTGACTTATGGTAAGGTTTTATTCAAACAGGACGGGCATCACCCACATCAATGGAGTGGCTCCAGTCCTTCATGTGGCCATAGTCTGTTTCTGATTTGGAGATTATGTCACTATATTTTTCTAACAAGGTATGAACTTTCTCCAACTCTTCTGGTGTTAACTTATCCGAAATATGAACATTGGGAAAGATGCACACCATGTTGTCCATGGGTAAGACCAAATCTGACATAGAGACAACAGAGTGGATATGTTCAATGTTTTCAACAGGGATTAATAAGCCTCTGCCAATCTTCTGGTATTTTCTTAAAACGAGGTCCTTGCTGGTGATGTTCTCCAACAGAAGAGTAATAGGCCTCTGGTAGGCTGGGTCTAGTATACCAGGCAATACCCAAGGCTTCAAGGGGCTAATACCCTCACTATTTATGAAGTGTAACGAGCAGTAGTGTGGGATTTGAAGCAAGATCTTCATGTCAACAACTTGTTGTTCCCTATCTTAATTGATACTTCATCTGCAGCATAGAAAGGAACACTATTCTCAGCATCCACTGATACAGGCAAGTTTTTTGTATTTTTCCCTAAAGTGGTGTAAAAATTTATTGTTTTTGGTTTTCAGCAAACAACCCCAATAAACTTACTACTGCACAAGTTCAGTTCTTGTGCATTTCATCCGCATTGTATATTATATGATATTATTGGTTGATAATAGTATGATGACTAATATCCATAGTTGAGTGGAATCCTTATATCTTGGCCCTTCGCTCGGCCAGTATTTCTGATTAAATACTCTTGAAGTTGTACTCATAGGGATTCGTTCCCTATACTCTTGTCCACCTGATCTTCGCTAAGATACCCTGGTGACAGTCTCTCTCTCAGCCCAACACACAGTCAGCAGCTATCCCTGATTTTGGTTCCCTTCATCTCTAGATCCTCGCTCAGATCTCTACTCTTCTCTCTGTTAGTCTTCCAATTATTGACTTCTACAATAATATCCTTGAGATGGAACGTCACAATGGATGCTGATAGTCTAGCTATACACTGAATCGGCAATATTACTACTAATACTAATAATAATGTTTTCCTAAATGCTGCTTTTTGTGTTTTATTATAGTGAAACCTAGAGAATTATATAGTAGGGGATTCGGCTGTCTAACCCTCAGTTGACACCTCTTCAATGAAATGGCAGCTGTTGCCATTGAATCACCCTTCCTCATCTTGGCAGCAATGATCTTCCCCATCCTGGCTAGGATTATGTCATTGGACATCCTTGAGACCTCAAACGGAAAGAGTCAGAAAACGTGTCCCTAACGTTTTCCTCTCAATCCAAGTGAACCAACCATAATTGGCTAGCGACCTGCTTAGGTAATGGGACTTATTACCCATTATGGCAGGTCACTTCACCAACCAATTGACTTGCTAGTTGCAGGTGGCATCACTCGCCTTGCAACTCAATATTCATTCCCAATCAGTCAGTGATGAAACCTGAATGATCCCAATCAGTACACCTGATATTTAATCACTATCAGATGCCCCTATTTCGTCAGCTACTCCACCCAATGAGATCTCAGGTATTCATCTGGATCGATCCTCAATGGATATGACAAGGTAAATATCCCAAAATCCCCTGAATGTAGTTCCTCCAAAACTTGGGCCAACCAATTTTTGATTCACTTTGCCTTAGGGAATTATCCCCTAGCGATACCAGGTAATCTAGCAGGCTGGGAATATGGGAAAAAATCCCAACACATCCCCCTCTTGCCTAGATTTCCAGCGAGAAAAGGACTGGGGCATGAGAACACCGCTTTGGACACCTGGTCAAATACTTCATTGTTTCAAGCGGAGTACACTTGTCAATACTCAATGCTGCTTGGGATGACCTTCAGCATATGGCATTCTCCCTCTTCCTTCTCGCTACCACCCTCTCAGAGCACAGCCCCCACAATCTTCTGTCATGCTGGGCTGATCAATTTACTCATGACAATATTAGTCCTGAGATCCAGTTTTCCCCCCATCAGGGTAAATGACCTGCTGTCATATTCAGGATTCTTAGTCCGGCATCCTTGATTTTCCTGATTTTCTCCTCATCCTAGACATGAGACTCTTGCCATCGATGTTCATTTCAATCTTGATTAAGAATACTTATTTCTATTGCCCTCGTTATTTTGCTCATAACCTCTTGGCTGTAAGTCATTCCTAATTCTTCCTTGGAAAGCTTATCTCATTAATTTTGAGATTAATTTCCCTGAAATTGGAGCCTAATGGATTATAGAGCGCATAATGTCAACTTCAATTTAAGTCCAACATCCCCCTCTAGTCCAGCTCATATGTAAAATTCAGAATCTCATTACCAGAAGCTCCTCAACAGTCTGTCTGATCCAGACCTCCGCCTCTTCCAGCAGATGAGTTGGGATACTCAACAGAACCTCTTCTATGGTCCTTCCAGGATTCATACGCCTAGTCTGGTGCAAGTGGCTAGTCCTTCCATTGGGTTACCAGAAACAGTAACCAATCCCTCCGAAACCAGACTGGCCATCATTTTGAACAACTCTCAGCTGACTCTTCCCTTGAAGTCAATTACCGAGTTGGACTTTGAAACCCTCCTGGGTTCAGCTCCTTTTCCTGATGCTCCGAACATCATCATTGATGCTCTGGGGATCATGCCAGTCGCTCTGGATTGTTTGTTCTTGGCTGGGTCAGACTTGCTTCCTGAATCCTCTTCCAACTCGGTCAATTCTAAAAACCCTCTGTACTGGTTTCTGAGCTCTCAATCGGGAACAGCATACACTTTGAGCTCCCCTACATTGAACTCCAGGCCCAAGTCACTGAGGCTTTGACATTAGCTCTGAATCCCTCTAATCTGGATAACCTTCTGGATTGGGATACTACCACTTATGCTCTTTGCTTGCTGGCCAAGTTCTTTGAAGTTGGTCGATGAAGCTTCCAGCTTCACCTGGCTTCCATCAGTCATTCAGCTTTAGATTCTGTGAAGCCCATAGTCATCATTTTCAAGATGCAATTTTCTCTCTGCACAGCTACCTCTTCTCTGGAGCTTCCCATCGCTATCTTCCATTGATGGCATTAATTGGGGGCATGATTTGACAACCCCATCGAGTATTCCTTCTTTGCTGCCAGCTCACATGTCTGGTGTCCTCAATGAAGCCTGTCAGCAGGCGCTCAAGACAAATCTTCTGGCTCTGGTGCCATATCAGGATTACTTGGGGTTATTTGCTGATTGCCTCTTTCTCTATTGATGTTTTCCTCCCCGCTCCAGGGTTTCGCGATTGGCATCTTCCAAAATTTCAATTTCCCTTCCCCTTGACGCGTTTTCTCAGGGCTCAGCGTCCACTCAATGAACGTGGTTTTGTGTAGGTCTCACCCTTGAAAGCGTCCAATCGCATATTGATTTTGATGGGCTGTTTCTTCCTACCGCAATCTATCCTCCCTCCCCCAATAGGCAACATAGGTGGAATCATCCCCATACTGAGGACGAACAATAAAGAAATTTAAAAATATATAAGCTTTTTTATCTATGCATTTAAAAAATATTTTTTATCAATTTTTTATCTTTATTCTTTTTTTCTATGGGACTTGACCTTGTTTTATTTCAGAGGTCCATCTTTTCCCACAAACTGGGTCCTGGGTACTTAGACCTACCAGTTTTCCATGGTTCAGAGGTCCTTTTTTCGGACTAGACCTAATCATTAGGACATGACCAACTTAATGGTTCATCAGTCTTTTGGGAACTCTTTTATTTTTTTTTCATCGATCCAATGCTTTAGATACTTAGCGTGGACTTGATTTACAACTCTTCCATCCAAGAGATTTTTGATGGAGTAAGCATTGGTCGCTGTCTTGGTGATTACTTTGAAAGGACCTGACCACAATGCATCCAATTTGATTCTTTGTCCAAAAACCATGCGTATTGCAATAGGTGACTCTTTCCATACTTGATATTCTTCTAATGGCGGTCAGTTTTTATCATCCATCAATTTTGCTTGTATCTTTTTCTTCAAGGAGGTAGTGAATGATTGTGATTGCATATCAATCAGGATACTCATCAGTCAGTTCAAGTATTGCTCAGTACTCATCCCTGACGTAGGTTCCACTACCAAATATAATACTGGCGGCAACGCGGCCGTTCCCCCATATAGTAATTCAAACGGTGTCTTTCCCATCACCATATGATGACTAATGTTGTAGGCGAATGTCACCAAACTTAGGTACATTCCCCATGTGGAAGTTCTCCCTGCGACCATCTTCCTCAGCGTTGTGGCCAGCGTCCCATTGACCCGTTCTACCAGTCCATTTGTCTCCAGCTGGTATGGTACTGACATGACTCCTCAGATCCCCATTATTTCATTCTAGCCTCGGGATCACATGAGATGTGAAGTTGGTCCCATTGTCACTTAGTAGGATTTGCGGACACCCATGCTGGTATACTACTTGATCCAGGATGAACCTCGCAGTACTGGTAGCATCAACTCTGGTTAGGGCTTTCGTTTTGACCCAACTTGTCAGATGGTTGATGGTTACTATGATGTACTTGACTCCCCTGGCTCATCACCAGCGGTCCCATCACATCGATGGATACCATGTGCCAGGCAAATCCAGGTTGGAACAGTTGGTATCCAGTTGTGTTCTTGTGTGGTTTATGCAACTGGCACTCCACACAACAAGCCAGATGATCTGCAACATTGTAGTTAATCGATTCCCAGTAATAATACTGGCAAATATGGTCAGTTGTTTTTCTAAGGCCTCCATGCCTGACAACCTTATGAGCTTCTTGTACTATTGCTGCTCTTTCTGATGGTTTTGGGAATTATAGCCACTTTCCATTGATTGTCTTGAATACTTTTCCATACATAGTTTTGGTGTTTTCCATCAATTTTCGAAGCACACCTTGGATTTCTCAAGGCTCATTCTCAATTCTTCCGTTGACCATTCTCTGGAATAGCTCATCCACCTGCGGTATACCAACTGGACCTTTGGCAACCGCGATAAGCCATCTGCATTCTGATGACAAGTTCCCGCTTGGTGGACTATCTCATAATTGTAAGCCTGAAGCTTAAGTGCCCCTCAGGCCAGTCATCCTTCCGGTTCTCTTAGATTGTGCAGCCAATGCAGCAAAGAGTGGTCCATCACCACCTTAAAGTGCGCTCCACTGACATACACCCAAAACTGCTTACAGGCATAAATGACCGCAAGGCATTTACTCTCAGTCATGGTTTAGTTCCTCTCAGTGGCTAAGCGTGTCCATCTCACATAAGCCACTGGATGCTATCCCCAAGTTCGTCTACCTGGCTCAGTATGGCGCTGATTACCATCATTGAAGCATTGGTTTGAATGATAAACTCCAGATCAAAATTTGTATATTTCAAAATTGGTGAATCTATCAAATATTGGCTTAACTCATCGAAGGAGTCCTGGGCCTCCTCATTCCATATGAATCCTTTTTTCAGATCCTTTTGTAAATGAAATAAAGGCTCAGCTATTTGGGCAAAGTCCTGAATAAATCTCCTGTAGTATCTGACCATCCCAAGGAATACTTGGATGTATCAGACACTCTTTGGTACAGCCATGCGCTCTATAGTTGCTATATTCTGGGTTTGTGGCTGTAATTTATTTGCATTGATCACAAAATCCCAGGTATTCCAACTCTTTCATGAAGAAGTGGCACTTCCTTGGCTTGATCTTCAGGTTAGCCGCGGACAGTCTTAAAAACTTCCTCCAAGTGGTTCAGGTGATCAGTAAACATTCTACTGAACTCATTGATATCATCCAGATATACCAGGATGCATGACAACTTCAGGTCGCTTAATATCGCGTCCATGGCCCTCTGGAACGTCGTAGGCACATTGCAAAAACCCTGGGGCATCCTCGTCGGCTAGTATAACCCCTTCGTGGTAATAGTAGCACATTTTTCTTGGTCTTCTTCTGGCAAGTTGATCTGCCAGTACCCTAAAATTAGATCCATTATGGAGAAATACTTTGCTTCTCCTAATCGAATCCAGCGCATTGTCAATCCTCAATAGGGGATACAAATCCTTCTTCATAATTTTGTTCAGCCTTTGGTAGTCAATCACCTGGTTTGATCCATCCTTCTTCTTCACAATCAGAATTGGACTCACCCAGGGACTTGATGATGGAACTAGAAGCCCATGCTTCACCAGTTTGCTGATCTCATCCTCCACTACCTCTTTGGTGGCCTTCAATCTTCAGATTGGTCTCATCCTTATTGGTAGATTTTCCACAGTGTAGACCTTGTGAATTACATCTCGTGTGCATCCCAAATTGTAGTCATCCTGAGAAAACGCTTCCCAATATTTCTTGAATAATTCAAGCACCTCCTCCTGCCCTTCTAGCAGATCTGCGAGCTGCTCTTGATCAACCAATAGGTTGATGCTTTTGGCCACCCCAGCTGGTAATCCCATTTCATTGAGAGACCCAAAATTGTGGACTTATCTCAATTCTGCTATCGGGATTTAATAAATAAACATGATTATTTGATTCCTCTTGATCTTCATCAGTTTTTCACTCAAATTCGCCAGGAGAACTCATATTTAACCATGGACCAGCATTATTATCCCAGGAGCCACCCATGGCTCCTCTATGGACTTCTTCCAGGGGCTTCCAACTTCTCCATACAACAAATCCAGAATCTCTAAAGTCAACCATGTTTTGACTATTATCTGCGATCTGGCCAGTATGGTCCTTTCTTTCTTGATCCTTAATGGAATTCCCCAGTTTTCTAAGATTTCTGCCGGCAACTCTCGTCGCTTCCTACCAACTAATTGGTATTGAATTGGCACAATGCCATCATTGTATATCAGATTAATGAAGTTGTTTCTCCGATTTAATGGAACTTCACCATCCTTCTGGTATACCAGTGGTAACGTCTGACCCAGGTTGGTCAACATATTATCCTCAAAGTTACATTTAAATCCATACTTCTGCAGAAACTCCATTCTGATAAGGATATCATAGTTTTGGTTTGCCAAAACTATTGCTAGCATGGATACCACCAACGACCTGAATTGTAGTGGCAGCGCACTATATGCTCCACAGGAAATGTTGGTGTTTGGCCCAACTGTTCTGTATTTTTTCTCATGTTCCAAGTCCAGGGAGATCTTCATCCTCACCAGCTTGGTCGACACAATATTAATGG
Organism: Massospora cicadina; assembly: GCA_022478985.1. NCBI lineage: Eukaryota > Fungi > Entomophthoromycota > Entomophthoromycetes > Entomophthorales > Entomophthoraceae > Massospora > Massospora cicadina. The sequence goes on from JAKSZP010001393.1 coordinate 108,736, forward strand.
GCACTCTGCTGTTGACAATTGCCCTCACCCTCACTTGATTCACCTAAATATCTATATATTCACACTTAGAGTATTGTAATATAGTATTTACTGAGTGAATGGTGGCATTATTAGCCGAATCTAGGGTATGAATAACCTGCTCCAATAATTCAGGGAATGATTCCTTTATCGCGCTGAGGGGGATTGACAGATTGGCCTCATCTAGAAAATCTGATATTCATCAGGATTCTCAGCAGTTTAAATCTTCTCCGCCAGTTGTTGGGTGTATGGCTGGGCAACTTCCTGAATTATCTCAGGGTCAATCTTCTTCACCCCAGCTCTGGTCACGGCATTCACATCCATGTTGACCACTTGATATAGCTGATTCTGCTCGTCGTCTATGAACAGATTGCTAATATCTATTCTTTCATTCATAATATTGGGAGGAACAGGTTTCTTCGCCGCTCTAGACTGTTCCTTGTCTAGGCAGCGGGCCCTTTTCCTGAATCTTTAGCAGCTGCTGTCTTCTTGGCCTGGACCACATTAACTTTGATCCTTCAGCTTTTTGCAGTGTGCGGCGAAAAGTCCTTTCCCGCCACACTGAAAGCAGACCTTCTCTTTCTTGTTTAACAATCTGAATTCTTTGGGCTTATTTCCCAGCACGGTTCAGTTGGTAGCCTCTTTTGCTCCTTCGCTTCCCTTCATGGGAGTCAGATTTTGGACTGGATTAGACTTGAAGGTTTTATTTGGGGCATCAAACGTCACTCCCAAAATCTTCAGGTTGTCTACCATCTGCGAGGTAGTTATCTCCATCGTAAATACAGAAGACATCATTTGATGCAAATTGCACTAGGGTAAAGGGCCACTTGTAAAGTGATTCTACCATCAAAGTTATCTAACACTTTTGCTCCATCCAGGATCTGTGACTCCTGGTAAAATCAATCCGCAAAGCTAGCAAGAGACTCATCTTTATGGAATTGAATTCACATAAATTCTTGCTTGCATTTCGACATGCGGGTTAGACTCCTGAACTCCTTCATTATGGCCGCCTTAGCATCGGCATATGACCAGCTGTCCCCCTCCAAGTGGGCTAACACTAGGTTATGGAAGTTGGTGTCCAAGCAGTTCATGACTGTCAACGCCTTTTGATGATCCCCATATCCATCCATAGTCATGTCAAACAGTCAAAAAATGCTGGGGCGTTATCCCAATGAAATGTAGGCAATTTCAGTGTTGCTCTAAATTCCTCCTAGTCATTTCAGGCCAATTCTCGTGGTTTGGCAACTCAGCTAACTTTTGGAGTGACTTTGAGTTCATCTCTAAAATGGCATCAAAGGCAGGTGGCATATTTCTCAGGGTATTCACTTCCCAAGTATCATGCGAGGACTTCTCTTTTCAGCATCACTAGCCATATTGGGCTCACATGCACATCTGTGTGCTTTCAAGTCCTCTACCTCTTTCATCAATTTCTTGATATCCACACCAAACTTTCTTAAATGAATGTGATCCACTACTCCTCCATTTTCAGGAATAGGAGCTCTCAAACAAGGTCTCTTTTGTTCTTCTTTAATGAGTTTACTTTGCCGAGTAACTCATTCCCAAAGTTGGCTACATTTTCTACTCCTTCTTCCACCTTGGTGACTCGCTCTTCCAAGGCACAAACTCCTGATGGTCCGCTGAGTTTAAGGCATTCTGATTCACTGTGGCAATCTTGGTCCACAACTTGCACATTTCTTCTTTATATGACATTATTAATAGACTATTTACTCAACTACCCCTGTAGTGAGCACCAACTTGTAAAAAATTTACTTTTGGTTGATTATCAATCGTCAACCCAGTAACCTTTTTACTGCACAAGTTCAATTCCCTCGTGCACTTCGCATTGTATAGAATGTATTATCTGATAATAGTATGGAGATTATTATCCGTAGTTGAGTTTGAACTATTATTAGGCCCAACACTTTGGCCAATACTTCTGATTAAATACTCAATAAGTCATACTCATAGGGATTTTTCCCTATATTCATGTCCACCTGATCTTCGCTAAGATACCCTGGTGACAGTCTCTCTCTCAGCCCAACACACAGTCAGCAGCTATCCCTGATTTTGGTTCCCTTCATCTCTAGATCCTCGCTCAGATCTCTACTCTTCTCTCTGTTAGTCTTCCAATTATTGACTTCTACAATAATATCCTTGAGATGGAACGTCACAATGGATGCTGATAGTCTAGCTATACACTGAATCGGCAATATTACTACTAATACTAATAATAATGTTTTCCTAAATGCTGCTTTTTGTGTTTTATTATAGTGAAACCTAGAGAATTATATAGTAGGGGATTCGGCTGTCTAACCCTCAGTTGACACCTCTTCAATAAAATGGCAGCTGTTGCCATTGAATCACCCTTCCTCATCTTGGCAGCGATGATCTTCCCCATCCTGGCTAGAATTCCGTCATTGGACATCCTTGAGACCTCAAACGGAAAGAGTCAGAAAACGTGTCCCTAACGTTTTCCTCTCAATCCAAGTGAACCAACCATAATTGGCTAGCGACCTGCTTAGGTAATGGGACTTATTACCCATTATGGCAGGTCACTTCACCAACCAATTGACTTGCTAGTTGCAGGTGGCATCACTCGCCTTGCAACTCAATATTCATTCCCAATCAGTCAGTGATGAAACCTGAATGATCCCAATCAGTACACCTGATATTTAATCACTATCAGATGCCCCTATTTCGTCAGCTACTCCACCCAATGAGATCTCAGGTATTCATCTGGATCGATCCTCAATGGATATGACAAGGTAAATATCCCAAAATCCCCTGAATGTAGTTCCTCCAAAACTTGGGCCAACCAATTTTTGATTCACTTTGCCTTAGGGAATTATCCCCTAACGATACCAGGTAATCTAGCAGGCTGGGAATATGGGCAAAAATACCAACAGTACCTAAGTTAAGCTACTTGGCTTAGTATGGCACTGATTACTGTCAATGAAGCATCAGTTTGTATAATAAACTCTCAATCAAAATTTGGATATTTCAAAATTGAAAAATTTATTAGGTACCGGCGTAACTCATTGAAGGATTTCTGTGCTACTTCATTCCATACAAATCCTTTTTTCAAATCCTTCAATAGATGGAACAAGGGCTTGGCTATTCGGGTGAAGTCCCAAATAAATCTTCTGTAGTATCTGACCATCCCAAAGAACACTTGTATGTCCCAGACGCTTTTTGGCGCAGCTATCTGTTCTATGGCTTCAATCTTCTGGGCTTGTGACTGCAATCCACTAGAGTTGATCATGAATCCCAGACATTCAAACTCTTTTTGAAGAAGTGACACTTTCTTTGCTTAGTCTTCAGGTTATCCATGGACAGTCACTTGAATACATCTTTCAAGTGGTGTAGGTGATCAGTAAACGTCCTACTGAACACATTGATATCGTCCAAGTATACCAGGACGCATGACAACTTCAAGTCGCTCAATATAGTGTCCATGGCCCTCTGGAATGTTGCAGGCGCATTACATAGACCCTGGGGCTTCTCGTTGATTGGTATAGCCCCTGCGTGGTAATAATCATGCATTTTTCTTGGTCTTCTTTTGGCAAGTCAATTTGCCAATATCCTAAGATCAGATCCATTGCGAAGAAATACTTTGCTTCTCCCAATCAGTCTAGCACATCGTCAATTCTTGGTAAAGGATACAAATCCCTCTTCATATCCTTATTCAGCTTTTGGTAGTCAATCACCACACGGTTGGAGCCAGCCTTTTTATTCACAATTAGAATTGGACTCCCCCAAGGACTTGACGATGGAATTAGAAGCCCATGCTTCACTAGTTTGCTGATTTCATCTTCCACTACTGCTTTGGACGCTTTTAATTAAAGGATCAGTCTCATCCTGATTGGCAAATTTTCCCCAGTGTCGACCTTGTGGATCACATCTCTTGCACATCCTAAATTGTGGTCGTCCTGAGTGAATAATTACTAATACTTTTCAAACAATTTGAGCACCTCCTCTTGCTGGCCTTCTGACAGATCAGCGAGTTGCTCTTGATCAACCAATATGTTGATGCTATCAGTTACCCCAGCCAGTAATCTCATCTCATCAAGAGTCCTAAAATTATGGAATCTTCTTAATTTGTCTGTAGGGATCAGATGAACAATTGTGATGATCCGATTTTTCCTGATCTTCATCAGTTTTTCACTTAAATTTGCCAGGAGAACTCAAATTTCTCCATAGACTGGCATTATTATCCCAGGAGCCACCCAAGGCTCTACTCTGGACTTCTTCCAGGGGCTTCTGACCTCCTCATACAACAGCTCAGGTATCTCCAATGTCAACCCCATGTCAACTATCATCTGTAATCCTATCGGTATGATCTTCTCATTCTTGATCCTCAGTGGAATTCCTTTTTCTCTAGGATTTCCATCGGCATTTCTCATCACTTTTGACCAACTAATTGGTATCAAATTGGGACAATGTCATCATTGTGTATTTAATTGTTGAAGTTGTTTCTCCTATTCAGCGGAGCTTAACCATCTTTCTGATATATCAATGATAACGTCTTACCCAATATGGTCAACATATTATCCTCAAAGTTACATTAAACTTTGTACTTGCGTAGAAATTGTCAAGAGAGTGTCTGTAACTCTCTCATTCCCAGCAAGGTGATGTGGGATGCAAACCCACATTGCTAGGGAACTAGCCATTAGGAGAATGGGAAGGAAGGCACCTCAAACGGTGCCTGTGCAAAAGGTACCCCAGGCAAGGGTGTAGAACGCAACATATTAGACTAGGTAAGTTAGGAACATCACAGCTTGAGTGGACCCCAGAGGGAGTCCATAATCAAGTGTAGTTTGGCATCAGGGAGCTTGGGTGCCTCAATCTGGAGGGGACCTGGGCGGCCCAAGGGAGCACCTGGGATTTTGGTGTATTGCAATAGAAGGTAGTGGCCAACATAGTTGGAGACCTCCACGAAGAGGTCCGCCACCAAGTTAGCCCAAGGAACCATAAGTTAAACGTAAAAAAATTGGTATTTTATTTAAAGGAAGTCGACCAACAAGGAATGTTGGTCGCAAAAACTTATTTAAAGTGGGCTGGTGAAATTCAGGTTCTGCAGAAGTACACCCAAGCCTTGACACTCCAATAAACAGACACTTCCATCCATTTTAGTAAGATACACCAAAAGTGCCTTCACTTGAGTAATTGATTGAAGCTGTATTTTACCTGAGCTTAAAATTTCATAGCTGGAGCAGGACTCGAACCCTTGCTCTCCAATCAACTGAATCAAAGCATCTTTGTTTATAATGTAAATTGTTCGTTTTAGTGCCTGGGCTGAGATAAGAGGCTGAGCGTTTTGCACCCCATTAGTATCAACCTGGGCATGCTTGGCTTGCACCCAGCGTTGATCTAAGGTGTGTTTCAGGTCAGGAAGAGCCTGAAGTTTTACCTTCTGGGCCTCCTGTCACCCAGCTTTGTCTTTAGCATCAGTTCCTACTATAAAGTCATCCAGTCATGACATTACCCTCTCCATTTTCTTGGGCTCCACCCCCTCCAGGGGCGTTTGCTAAGGAGAAGTTCTTATGTGCTGGTGGCAACTTCATAGCAGCAATGGCTGGCTTAGGCTGAGATCCTGCAGATTCAGGAAAACGATTATGAAAAGATTCAATCAGGTCTTGGGCATGTACACAATCCCGTGCTAGCACCCAACTGTTCTCTGCTGCGTCAAACCCTTTCCAGGATACCAGGTACTCAAGGCGTCGCTTAACCCAGCGGGAGGCTACTATTTCCTTTACTTCCCATTCTGGTGCCCCATACACAAGATAAGCATCAGGAGACTCAGGAGGAGGGCCCTCAAACAATGTCAACTTGCTTTCATGAAAGTTGGAGAAGATCCAAAACGCAGAGGGAAGATCCAACTGGTATGAGGCATGTCCCACTTTTCTAACTACACGGTAAGGACCAATCCTTTTTGGACCCAGCTTTTTGCATGGCTGCTTGATAGAGATGTTGCGAGCATCAAGCATCACGAGATCCCCTTCCTTGTATGCTGGACCCATTCGGCGCTTTCCATCGGCATTCTCCTTATAAACCAGCATAGCCGCCTCTAAACTTGTGGACACCCCTTGATGGACCTTCTTGAGAGTCTTAGCAAAGTCCAGCACCGCTTCCACTTTGTAACCATAGCTGGGCTCCATTTTAAAAGCAGGGTTAAAGCCATGGTTAGCAAAAAGGGTGAACAACCAATTGATGAATGCAAAGTGTTGTTGTAGCTAAACTGGGCCATGGGAAGGTGAGGAACCCAATCTGAATGGTCTGCGGTGGTGTAACAACGCAGAAATTGTTCCAAGCACTGGTTCACTCGCTCAGTATGCCCATCTGATTAGGGGTGATAAGCAGTTGAACGGCAGGGGCGAATTTGAAGAGTCTTACACAACTTTTCCCAAAAAATAGAAGTAATTTGTGATGAATGGGGTCTATCCACATTGCCACAAAGCAGTTGTGCAAGAGGGCCCATGTGAGGGCCCATAGGCAAGAGAGGGCCGCTGTGGTGAGGTCCCACGTTTGTTGGCTTGTTGAGCGATTTAGATATCCTTGGAACACTGTAAAGATGATGCTCACACTGAGGAGGGCAGTTTGGCCTCCAGAGAGAGCATACAGAGAGGCGACAGCTCCATCAAAATCCGAGGAATGGTCTATGTTAATTCACTTTAAAATCCACAATTTTCTCTTAAATCTCAAATAAATGATTTCAAAATTTAAAAACTTTATTTTCGATCTTTAAGGTTTTTATTGTATATATTAGAAGACAAAGTTGTCTTAAACACCTTCTCTTGGTTTGATTTTATATTAGGGAATGGGGGATATGGGGAAATTGGACCCTGCGGAGTCCGCGGGTGGCGGACTATCCGTGGGCCTATTTTGAGAATCTTGGGCTCCAATTTTCTCATCTAGGCCCAATATAGACCATCCGTTGAGTACCCGTGGTGTTATAAAAACTTTATCAATTTTTATTTCCGCTTGTCAAGGACAAATCAGAGCTAATCTCAACCTTATCACCAAAATTCCCATTTTTGGGATAATTTGGCCTGGCAGCCCCTGATTCTCTGGGCTGCCCTTCACCATGGCTCTCAATAATTTTGACAAGCGGTGGATTCAGCTTGGTGGCTCCTGATTTATTGAGCTACCCTGGTTCCATCGTTTCCTTTTCTGGTGTTACTCAGCTTGGCAGCTCCTGATTTGTCGAGCTGCCAGATGCTGATGTTTCCTCTTTTGGTGTTATTCATCATGGCAGCTCCTGATTTGGTAAGCTTCCTAATGCCATGATTCATGTCACTTCTGTTTTTGGCATAATTCAGCTTGGTAGCCCCTTATTTGCTGGCTGCTCTTTGCCGTCACCAATTTCTACACATGAGACCTCAGAATTCAGGTTGGCGGCCTCTGATTGGCCCAGTCAACATTTATATTGACTTTTGCCACCTTTGCCTCAAGGTTTTGTCAGTTTTGTGGCATCTGATTTTTCAGAATGCCATTTTCAAGGGTCATTGCCCTCGAGCCCTATGCTTTTATGTAAATCAAGTGTGACACTATTAGCTGCAATCCCCACCTTAGGGGGGGTCAGGGCTATGTGGCGGTCAGGCAGCGCCTTGACTGTCACATCACCCCCTCAGAGGAAATCCCCCTGCGCCCCCAGTATTCTCCACCTTCTGGGGACAGTTGGCGCAGTCAGCGGCTGTTTGCCAGGAGGATTCTTCTATTGGGTAGCCATCCCATTTCACCAAGTACCATCACTTTTTGCAAGCGATCTTGGTGTCTAGAATCTCCTCCACCTCATATTCTGCCTCCCCTGGGTTTTCCGACTGGACCAGCTCAGGTTTTGTTGGTATGGGTCCTTTGTACTTCCTAAGCTGCAAAACATGTAAAACCGGGTGTGCATGTAATCCTTCTGGGAATTCCAATTTGTACGCCACCTCATTCACCTGTCAGATGACCTGGTAGGGTCCCAGGTTGACCGGTTCAAACTTCCTACACTTTCCTGGGGGTGTGTAGTGTTTTGCATTTATTAATACATAGTCACCATCTTTGAGGGGTGGAGCCTCTGAGCGATGCGCATCCACCTTCCTCTTATGAGCCTCCGTTGCCTTTTCCAGGTTGGCTCTCAAAATCTTGAAATTTTCCTTTATTCCAGCCAATAACTCGTCTGCTTCAGGGTTCATTCCCCCTGAGTGTCTCTCCATCATCTGAGGGTGATACTCATGGTTCACAAAAAAGGGCGACATCCCAATCAATGAATGCACCAGGTTGTTGTATGCAAACTGTGCAATCCTCAGCCACTTGATCCAATGATCATGTCGCGTAGTGAGGTAGCACCGTAGGTACTGTTCCAGGGTCTGGTTGACCCTCTCCGTCTGGCCATCTGAATGGGGGTGGTAGGCGGAGGAATGTCAAGGTTTAATTTTTAAATTTTCCAGAAGGTGATCCCAAAACTTGGAAATGAACTGCGGGCCCCTGTCTGAGATGATTTCATCTGGGAGTCCATGTCAAGCAAAGACCTCCCTCACAAAGATTTTGGCCATGTCCTTCGCCATGACCTTAGAGGTGCAGGGGAAGAACACAGCATACTTCATTAGTCGGTCCACCACCACCATGACTTCATTGTAGCCCTCCAATTTAAGGAGCCCAGTGATAAAATCCACGCTCAGGGGGGTCCACGGCATATGGGCAATCTGCAGTGGCTTGAGCTTCCCTGCGGGTTTGTTTCAGGATGGCTTTAATTGGGCGCAGGTAAGGCAGTGCACGGTATACCCTCTCACCATTCCCACTAGGCCCAGCCAGTAGTAGTTTCAGCATATTAGCTCAATCATTTTTTCCCACCCCTGGGTGTCCCGCCAGGAGGTGGTCATGGCATAGCTCCATTACCTCAGTTTGAAGCTTGAGCGTCGGGACCCATAGGTGGTCATGGTGCAGGATGAGGCCTCCCTCCTTCCTGAAATTCTTGTAGCCTTTGCTGGGGTCCCCTCCCTCTAGCTCTCTCTTGACCGTTTCTCCAAATTTGGTGCGTCGTTGGGCTGTCCAAATTCTCTCTTTTAGGTCAGCGCGTTCCTCCTGTATTGACACAAACAGCTGGGGAGGGAGCATGATGGTCGTGTTAAACTTGTCCAGCTCCTCCTTTGCAAAGGTCATTTTTGGGTCCCAGCTGAGTAGGTCTGGGAGTAGGTTGCTCTCCCCGGGCTTATATTATATCTTTAAATCATATTGAGATAGCTCCAGGTGCCAGCGGGCTTGTCTTTGGTTCATCCTATGGGGCTCTTGTGGAACTCCAAGGCCCTGTGGTCAGTTCAGATCATAAATTGATGGCACGCATACAACAGATGATGCTGTCACTCATCCAGTGCTGCGACAATCCCCAGGAGTTCCTTGTCATAGACAGGGTAGTTGGTTTCCGCCGGTAGCATCTTCCTGCTGAAGTAGCATACTGGGTGGTCCAAACCATCCTCCCCTGTCTGCAGTAGGACTTCCCCAATGGCGAAATTCGATGCATCTGTCTCTACAATGAATGAGCGATTGGCGTCTGGGTGCGCTAGGACTGGCGCTGTGAGGAGGGCCTCCTTGATGGCCTGGAACGCCCTCTCTTCTTCCTCCCCCATTTGATAGGGACTTTCCAAGTCAACCGGGTAAGTGGGGCGGCTGTTTCTGAGAGGTCCTTGGTGAATCTCCTCAGAAAATTCACCACACCTAAGAAACTGCGCACGCCTGTCTTGTCCGTTGGTGCTGCCCATTCCTTCACTGCAATCAGATTGTCTGGGCAGATGGCTGTCCCCTTTTCAAATACAACGTTTCATAGGAAAGACACTGAGCCCTTGTAGAACTAGCATTTGGAGGGCTTTAGATGCAGGTTGGGCTTGTCCAGTGCACTGAGGACCCTCTTGACATCCTCTGTGTGCATCTCGCGAGACTTGGAGAACACCAATATGTCATCCATGTACGTGACGCAGCATCTCCCGATCAAGTCACCCAGGGCATGGTCAATGGTCCTTTGGAAAACGGCAGGGGCGTTCTTGAGTCCAAACGGCATAACCCTGTATTCATATACCCCTAGGTGGCACTCGAATGCCATGTACTGTTGGTGCTCTGGTACAACTGGCACTTGGTTAAAAGTGTCAACCAGGTCTAACTTAGAGAACACCTGACTCCCAGCGATCATCTGTGAGATGCTCGCCATCAGCGAGATGGGGTAGGGGTCCATTTCTGTTATGGCATTTATGCAGCGGTAGTCCACACAGGGGCGGAGCTCGCCATTGGTCTTGGGGACCAGGAGGATGGGAGACACCACAGGAGATTTTGAGGGCACTATCATCCCTCGCTCCAACATATCCTTCACATACTGGTCTAGGGCTTCCTTTGCTCTGAGGTTCAGGGGGTACACCGGGCTTCCTTTTGGGAGCTCAGCATCCCCTTTGAACTTGAACGAGAATGCAAAGGGGCCCTGTGGATCGCAGGGGGAGGCGACGCTCTTCTGGAACAGGTGCTCATAGTCTTTGAATTCCTCCAGTATCTGTTCCTTCTCCGCCCCTAATTTCACAGAGTTCACACTAGGCCTGCTTCTGCCAGAGGTAAAGAATTCTAATGACAAGGGCTCTTGTTCCTTGGGGTGAAGCATCACCTGGTCCTCCTCCAAATCAAAGTTTGGGGAGTACTTATGCCACCATTTCATGCCCAGAACGATGGGGTGGGGCAGGTTCTGGATGGCGCAAAAGTCTTCCCAGAAATGGTTGATTCCCTGTTGGAGCTTGATCTTGGGCTCAACCTCCCAGCATTCCGATGACTTGGAGGTGTTTACAAGGGTCACGGTACCCTTTTCTCACATTTTTACTCTTAATTTCTTGACTAGCTCTCAGTCCATGTAGTTTTCTTCAGCCCCAGTATCCACTAAAGCCCACAGTTTTTCCAACTTGGCCCCTTTCTCTTTCTTCCTTCGCTTTAAAGTAAATGGGATAAACAGGTAGGAGGAACCGTTTCCTTTATTGAGCGAAGAGATGCGGGCAGGGGTCAGATAAAGGTTGTAAGTGGGGCCATCCGAGCCGCTGGGAGCAGTGGGTGCAGGAGCTGCAAGGCGTGGGGCATTCTCCCCGGGGCCCCCTGCTCCTGTTGCCCCATAAAGCTTGATATGGGCTCTGACTCCGCGCGTCTTTCGCGGAATCTACTGTGATTCCCAGGCACAGGGGCCCTGGCTTGGGCCAAGGCTAGCTGGTTTTCTACCTGGGAAGCAAAAGTGACCTCTTCTTTCAAGGTTTCCCCCAGGCGGGTGGCAGCCATAGCTGTGAGGATGTCTGGGCGAAGGTTCTGTCTAAACATCCATGCGAGCTGGGAAGGAGACACTTTGGCAGCTTTGTCTAGGGGTCAGAAACAACTGAGCGTACTCCTTGACGGCCATTTTCCCTTGGCTGAGGGCCAAGAACGCAGACCAGGCGGCATCCTGAGAGTCGTTTGGGGTGGCAGCTCTTTCCACAAGGTGGAGGCAGCCCTCCAGAGAAGCAGGAAGGGCTGGCTGAGTCTCCAATAGGTCAGTAAGCCAGATTGACAGGTTCTTTGGTAGGTCCAAGTCACCTGGGCAATCTGGAGTAATGCAGCCATTGTAACCCCAGAGGCCGCTGTAAGGCGGGCCTGTAATCTAACGCGGGAGAGAGTACTGTGCATAACACTCAACTCCTCTGGGGTCAATGCTTGTCTAAACTCAGACGTGGCATCAACGTGTTGGACATAAGCGATTGAATTCCCTCAGGATGGGAGGAGACAAGCGGCTTTCCTCAGCAGGAACAGGATGGAGAAGATGACCATCAGGAGAGTGGTAGTGTGCTCATAACAGGCAGGTAGGGCTCTTTCATGTGGTCTCCCCATACCATCCCATAAAAGGGAGATGTGGTTAATTGAACTTCATCTAATGTGACGAATGGGGTCTCTCCACATTGCCACAAAGCAGTTGGGCAAGAGGGCCCATGTGAGGGCCCATAGGCAAGAGAGGGCCGCTGTGGTGAGGTCCCATGTTTGTTGGCTTGTTGAGAGATTTAGATATCCTTGGAACATTGTAAGGATGATGCTTACACTGAGGAGGGCAGTTTGGCCTCCAGAGAGAGCATACAGAGAGGCGACAGCTCTGTCAAAATCCGAGGAATGGTCTATGTTAATTCACTCAAAATCCACAATTTTCCTTTAAGTCTCAAATAAATAATTTCAAAATTTTAAAACTTTATTTTCGATTTTTAAGGTTTTTATTGTATATATTAGAAGACAAAGTTGTCTTAAACACCTTCGCTTGGTTTGATTTTATATTAGGGAATGGGGGATATGGGGAAATTGGACCCTGCGGAGTCCGCGGGTGGCGGACTATCCGTGGGCCTATTTTGAGAATCTTGGGCTCCAATTTTCTCATTTAGGCCCAATATAGACCATCCGTTGAGTACCCGTGGTGTTATAAAAACTTTTTCAATTTTTATTTCCGTTTGTTGAGGATGAATCAGAGCTCTCTCAACCTTATCACCAAAATTCCCATTTTTGGGATAATTTGGCCCAGCAGCCCCTGATTCTCTGGGCTGCCCTTCGCCATGGCTCTCAATAATTTTGATGAGCGGTGGATTCAGCTTGGTGGCTCCTGATTTATTGAGCTACCCTGGTTCCATCGTTTCCTTTTCTGGTGTTACTCAGCTTGGCAGCTCCTGATTTGTCGAGCTGCCAGATGCTGATGTTTCCTCTTTTGGTGTTATTCATCATGGCAGCTCCTGATTTGGTAAGCTTCCTAATGCCATGATTCATGTCACTTCTGTTTTTGGCATAATTCAGCTTGGTAGCCCCTTATTTGCTGGCTGCTCTTTGCCATCGCCAATATCTACATATAGGACCTCAGAATTTGGGTTGGCGGCCTCTGATTGGCCCAGTTGACATTTACGTCGACTTTTGCTACTTTTGCCTCTAGGTTTTGTCAGTTTTGTGGCATCTGATTTGTCAGGGTGCCCATTTTCAAGGGTCATTGCCCTCGAGCCCTATGCTTTTATGTAAATTGAGTGCGACACTATTAGCCATGATCCCCGCCTTAGGGGGTTGGGGCTATGTGGTGGTCAGGCAGCGCCTTGACCGTCACATAACTGGGGTCCACGTTTGCTAATTATTCCTTGGGGGGACCTGTCAAGAGAAAAAACATGAGATACAAAGAGCCTAGCCATCTCTGCTGCAGTTACCATAGTTCTACAGGGAATAAAGTAAGCAAACTTTGTAAAAAGGTCCACCACTATCATGATGGCATTGTAGTCATCAGATGAAGGTAATTCCACAGTGAAATCCACTGATAGGGAGTTTAAGGCCCTTTAGACATTTGAACTGGAACTAGCAACCCTGCGAGGGGCTGGCAATTTGGTTTCATTTGGTTGCAGAACAGGCACTCCTTACAATACCTGGCAACCTGCGCGGCTAATATTTTCCAATTATAAGTGTACCAGATTTGATATAGAGTCTTCTCCTTTCCAAGATGGCCAACGGTGATACCATCATAATGGTCCCAGATAATTTTCAGGCGAAGTGGTCCGGTGGGAAACTATAGGCGCCCCTGAAACAACACCATCTAATCCTTCATGTGGAACCCTCTAGTAATATCTTCCTAATTTTACTTGCTCTTGGCGAGGACCATAGTATATTCTGCTGACAAGGGCTGTGAAAGGACCATCTTTCTGAACATACCATATTCCTCTGCATTTTCCAGAGGAGCAAGCGCTGACCCATGGGTTAAAGAAGAGGGATGTTAGGACATAAGATTACCTGGAAAAACCATCAAATGTGTTGTGTACCTCTACCTCCTTTGGATCTGGAGCTAATACAGGGTTTTGGCTAAAAGCATCTACCAAACCATTCTACTGTCTATTTGTAAACTCATACAAAACACAAAGAGGCCAGGGTCTCATGCCAGCGAGTTTGCCATGAGGTCAGGACATAAGGTGCGTAGTAGTACAATAAGGCACAGTAATCTAAACAAATGCAGAATTGTTGGGATGAGCCATGCAAGTGATGACGCCAATAAGTAAGCGCCTAAAACACTGCCATTAACTCCTTGTCATAAATGGCATAGCTTAACTCAGGCAGAGACATCTTCCAAAAAATATCTCATTGGATGCTCTATTCCATCTTCGCCTACTTGTAATAAGGCAGCAGAAATGGCAAAATTGGGGGCATAAGAGGCCATAATAAGCTCCTTGTTGTCGAAAATTTGCCTTTGCAGCTTAAAAATAAGAATGTCCTAGGTTGAGTTCCACCAAAAAAGTGAAATGTCAGCCATTTGCGATTTTCTGAGGCTATTAGGAACAATGTAAATGAAAATATCGACAATATCAGCCAAAAGACCCTGGCTAATTCTCGGTGGAACCCTGTAAACTGGGGTAACACCAGTTTGAAGCCTGCATGGGCACTTTCATTAAAATCAAATGATCAGATTCCACCAATTGCATGACAGGTTTCTGGAAAAGCCAGTGGAGGGTACTCCCCAACCAGCACCAAGTCCTTCACCACACCTGCGTGGGGCCACCCCCTTTTATAGGCATGGCAGCAGGCCCCCAAGGTGAGAATAATTTCTCAAGAAGCGATTGGTTGGGGTACATAAAAACTCTGTCACATGGGTATATTCTGCCCCAAAACCCCAACATCCATTTACCAAAATTAACTAACTTTCCCCCATGATCTGGTAGAATTGACAAACTTATTACCTAAATTGAAAAGCACCAAAGCTATTCCAAACCTATCCCTGAATCCCTCCGACCTTCAAAAATAGTATAAATAAGTAATCATTGAAAGTTGGAAAGGGATCTATTCTCATTTTTACCCCCTCACTCTTATTAAAAATTTATAAAAAACCAATTTTATAGTTCTTTATTTTTTATTTTAATAAAATCCTTTGTGGGATCCAGTGGTGTAGCACCAAGCGAGCATAAAGAAGCTGGAAACCTACAAAATAGTGTTCACTACAGGGGATCCCTGTACACCAAACCTCATTGCTTTTGAAAAGTAACTAACCAACGCTTTGTCCCGCCTTAAGGAGCTTGAACAGCGCCCTTACAAACACCCATTAAGGACAAGTTCACCCCTGGTGAAGGGAGCATTGCTACCTTCTTATAAGTTTATGAAGCCGCTATGGATGGTGCCACAGACAAGCAAAAAGTGCGCCACATCCTTCCTTGTTTAAGTCGTCTAGCGCAAGAGATGATAGTCCCTAACCTGAACCCTTCATACACTTGAGAAGAGGTAAAGAAAACTCCTCTGACTGAATTTGGATCCAAACAGAGTCTACACAGGGAAAAACAGGCCTTTATGCACCTTAGTATGTTGAAAGTGAATCACCCATTGCCTTTAATGAACAATTTTACCTCGCTGTGCAAAGGTTGTCCACCTCTAACATGCTTAACCCTGATGATGCCATCGCCGCCCTGTTAACTGGGCTAGCCTCTCGACCCTCTCTATCCAGACACATCATCTCCATGAAACGCCACTTTAAAATCTCCACAACCTAAAAGAGGCTTTGTTTGAAGTGGCTGAATTTTAATTATGGGCTAACACAAATGATGCTGAGGTGAAACCTTCAGCTCCAACCATTGAGGAGCTACCGCTTGTTGAGCAGTTGGGAGTGCGTTCACCTGTGCCTATTCTCCCTACAAAACTTGATCCCTCAGTGTGACTTAAAAAGGTTATCACTCCTTCTAACGAATCAGAGCCTTGTAAGGTTGTAACAACCATACACCCGCACAAGCTCACTAACGCCTCTGTGCCTTCTCTTCCAGACAAGCTGGAAAATGCATCTCCTAAGGCTACCCAAACTTCTGTAGCCATCCCCCTACCTCCATCGCTGCCTTACCTGTTGTTGCGAATACTCTTGGGAGGAATCTAAGGGGGGTTATGATGACATTGGTTACTTCATATTGGGAGCCCCCATGGAAGTAGATGTTCCTGATCATTTGAACGTTGGAGGAGTAGACGAGACCACTATACATGAGGAGATATATCTCAGTCAAATTCTATGGTGTCCAAAAGTGATTGACACTGCCAGTGATGGTGACCAATTCTTAGCTGGCTTGATTCGCCTTATTCAGCGAGTTCATCCCATAAAATCCATCATGGATAAATACCCTGAGACCGCTAGAAAGCTAACCTACACCTTCCGGCTCAAGGAGGTCTTAGCTTTGTCACCTAAATTTGGAGGAACGCTCACTAAGGTTTAAGTGGTCATACAAAAGGTCTGAATACTAGCTATATTGGACACTGGCTCCCCAGTCAACGTGATCTCCTCTAAGCTCATTAAGAAAATAAGCTAGCGCCTGATTTGGAGTACTCGCAAGAGTTTGGAACTGATGGTCCCAACAATACCTGTGCTATTGGGGCATACTCTTCCCTTCCTATTTGAATTGGGAAGCTTATCCTATCAGCCGCTGCTGTGGCTTTGGATAACAACGCATATGATATGCTCATTGGCACTCAGTTCATGATTGAGTATGAAGGAATAATTAACATGAAGCAAGGGGTTCTCTCATTACTCAACTGCGAAGTCCCTTTAGTCTTATCCAATAAAGAACCCAACAAGCATGAATTCTCTTGCCTGATCGAATACCCTTTTCAGCTATACCTTGCCATAATCCACATCTGGGCGCAACACAAAGAAATTACCCAATTCTGTGGATGCTGGGGATGGTATCCCTTTCTACGTTTCAGATGAGGTCTTGATTAATCCTGGTGAACAAAGAGTGGTTGACACTAAGATCACGCTTCAAATCCTCGTCATTGCTTGTTGCACCTCATAAGTATTGAAGGTGTTAGTCCCTTGGAGCCTCATGTTTTTCCTGGGATACTCAACCCAGTCTATCAGAGGCCTATTACACTTCTTCTAGGAAACCTCACCGGAAAAGATATTATCATATGGAAATACCAGGAGATTGGTAGAGGTTTCCTACTCCCAGTAGAGGACATTGAACATATCCACTCTGTTGACTCTCTATGTCAGATTTGGTCTTACCCATGGACAACATGGTGTGCATCTTGCCCAATGTTCATATTTCGGATAAGCTAACACCAGAAGAGTTGGAAAAAGTTATACCTTGTTATAAAAATATAGTGACATAATCTCCAAATAGGAAACTGACTATGGCCACATGAAGGGCAGGTGCCACTCCATTGATGTGGGTGATGCTCGGCCAATAAGATCCAAACCTTATCATAAATCAAAGGTGGAGAAACAAAAGATGAGGACAGAGCTCCAGAAGTTATTGGACGTGGGGTTACTTGTTCCTTAACAAAGCCCTTGGTCTTCACCTCCCTTATTAATTAAAAAAAGAAAATAGAGGTCATCATATAGTTATGGATTACTGTAGGCTAAATAGCCTCACTAAGAAGGATAGCTATCCTATCCCTCTCATTGATGACGCCCAGGCCCAACTTTCTGTCTCTAACTTCTTCTCCGCCATGTAATTGGCCAGTGGCTATTAGCAGATGGACCTTTCTCCTCAAGACCAGGAGAAATGTGCTCATATTTGTAGTGAAGGTTTCTTCCAACCTGCACAATTACCTCAAGGGTTGTGAAACGCACCTGCCTCTTTTTTAGCATGCGATGGATCACATCTTGCAGGACCTCAAGTCAACCTTTGTCATTGTCTATCTTGATGACATCATGGTGTTTTCTAAAACCTTCAACGAACATCTTGATCACTTTAAGGAGGTGTTCCAACGGTTACGTCAGTCTAATATATAGTTGAAGCCCTCAAAGTGTACCTTCTTCCAAAGAAAATTTGATTTTCTCAGCCACTCCATTTCACAAGAGGGTATTCAGCCCATGCAGGACAAGGTTGAAGCCATCTCAAAAATGCCTCCCCTAAAAATCTATGAGATATTCAGGTATTTTTAGGGATGATGGGGTATTACCATCAGTTCATCCCTAAGTTCACTCAACTCAGTGAGCCCCTTGTCTGGCTACTAACCAATAATACCCCTTTTTACTGGGGTGCTGAAAAAAAGGCCGCGTTTGAAACAATGAAGAAACTGCTACTTCAACGTCCAATCCTGCAAAATCCTGATTATAATAAACTATTCCTCTTATCCACTGATGCCTCAGACTATGCCGTTGAGGCCATTCTAGCCCAACTCAATGAACACAGTGTAGATCATCTTGTTTCCTATTTTAGCAAGATGCTGTCAAAGGCGGAATGCAACTATAGTGTAACAGAGAAAGAGTGCCTTGCTGTTCTGTTAGCTGTCAAGCACTACCAACCTTTTATTATATGGGACCACTTTCACTGTAGTTATGGACCATGTATCCTTAAAGTTGCTGCAAAACATGAAGGATCCTACTGGTCAGTTAGCTCTCTGGGCTCTAAAGCTCCAGCCTTATGATATGAAAATCGAACACCATGCTGGAACCCATCACTTAAATGTTGATGGGTTGACCCAACTGCCTGTCCTCCACTTAGATAACAGTGATGAGGAAAGGTTACACGATCTTCTAATGACCCCAAATGAATGGGAGGATGAAGATGAGCCTGTCCAGAAGATGCTAGCCCAGCACTCCCGCAACACAAAAATGGAGTATGGACTTTGTGTAAACAAGTGAGAGCAAAGTGGCTGCCTTACCTTCAGCCCTTGGAATGAATACCTGTTATCCTAGAAGCTCACTCCAACCTAGGCCATGGAGGGACGAAGAAAACATATGAGTGGATTAAGGATCGGTACTATTGGAATGGAATGATGGAAGTGATTGTTGATGTCTTGGAAGCTTGCCTTACGTGTAAGAAGCAATCCAGTTTCAAGACTTGATACCATTATCAACCCACTACCCCCCAACAAACGTTCTACACTATCAGTTTGGATGTAATAGGTCCCCTTCCTCAGACTACTAGTGGGAACAAATTTATACTAGTAGCTATCGATCATTTCATTAAATGAATGGAAGCCGTGGCTCTTCCTGCTCAAACGGCCAAGGCCATAGCCACCTTTTTACCTCAAAACATTTTCTCTCAACATGGCTGCCCTCAAGTACTACTCTGCGACAATGGGAAAAACTTCCCTCCAAAGTAGTAAAAATTCTGGCCATCTTTATGGAAGCACAACAACTTTTCTTGGCTCCAGACAATCCCTCAACCAATGGAACTGTGGAAAGAGCAAATGGTACCCTGGTATCCATTCTATGAAAAATGGCCTCTTCAGATCCCCTTCACTGGAATCAATAATTACTCGGTGCCCTCATGGCCTACCAGATTATTTATCACCGGGTATTGAAGATGTCCCCATTCCATGACTTGTATGGGCGAGAACCAGGGATACCTGCTCTCCTAGTTAAGGATGTATTCTCCTCTAGATTTGAGGAGCCCGAGAAAGTTATGAGATGATTGGCTCAACGCATCATCCGGCTCCAATCAGAGGCAATGTCTAATTTAGCAAAAAGGGTGACAAAAGAAGGCCAGGCAGCAAATGAGCTCAGAATCTCCCTGACTACATTACAAGTGTCTGACATAGTATTATATTACCATAACTGCATCACATCTAGGAGTGGTAGCTTGGAACAACTTGAAAGGGTCCCTTCACCATCACATACAAGAGAATAAATAATATTCTATTTAGTCGCTAGCTACCAATATTACCATAACTGCGTTCATGGACAATTTCTCCATCCCTACTCGCCTCTCAAAATTCTTGAGGGGGGTGATGTCAGACATTTGACTTTACAGCTTAAAAATAAGAATATCCTAGGTCAAGTTCCACCAAAAAGGGAAATGTCAGCCATTTGCAATTTTCCGAGGCTATTAGGAGCAATGTAAATGAAAACGTCAATGATATCAGCCAAAAGACTTGGCCGATTCTTGGTGGAACCCTGTAAACTGGGGTAACACCAGTTTGAAGCCTGCATGGGCACTTTCATTAAAATCAAATGATCAGATTCCACCAATTGCATGACAGGTTTCTGGAAAAGCCAGTGGAGGGTACTCCCCCAACCAGCACCAAGTCCTTCACCACACCTGCGTGGGGCCACCCCCTTTTATAGGCATGGCAGCAGGCCCCCAAGGTGAGAATAATTTCTCAAGAAGCGATTGGTTGGGGTACATAAAAACCCTGCCACATGGGTATATTCTGCCCCAAAACCCCAACATCCATTTACCAAAATTAACTAACTTTCCCCACAATCTGATAGGATCAACACCCATATTACCTAAATGGAAAAGCACTGAAGCTATTCCAAACCTATCCCTAAATCCCTCTAACCTTAAAAATAGTATAAATATTAATCATTGAAAGTTGGAAAGGGATCTATTCTCATTTTTACCCCTCACTCTTATTAAAAATTTATAAAAACCCAATTTTATAGTTCTTTATTTTTTATTTTAATAAAATCCTTTGTGGGATCCAGAGGCGTAGCACCACACGAACATAAAGAAGCTGATTTCCTACACTTGTCATAAATGACATAGTTTAACTCAGGAAGGGACATCTTCTAAAAAATATCTCACCGGATGCTCTATTCCATCTTCGCCTATTTGTAATAAGGCAGCAGCAATGGAAAATTTGGAGGCATCGGATGCCACAGTAAACTCCTTGTCAGGAACAACATGGCAAAGGATGGACGTAGACAGCAGGGTGCACTTTATCGCTTGGAAGGCATCCTGTGACACTGGGGACCATTGGCAAGTTTGCCCCACTCGCCTTATATAAGGGCACTTATACCTCAGAAATATTTGATGCGAATTTTTCAAGAGTTGTACACGTCCACAAAAAGCTCCTCAATTTCTTGACTGAAGTTGGGGTGGGCCACTTGCAAATCACCTTCTACTTGTATGGAGCTATCATGCAGCCTTGGTTAAACACAACGTTGCCTAGGAAGATGATCTGGGACTTAAAGAACTCAAAGTACTGATTTTCAGCGTAAGGTTGGCTTTCCTTAAATTTTCTCACCACTTGCTGCAGGCGTATTGCATGGGACTCATGATTAGGGGAAAACATTAATATCGTCCATATAGGCCACTGCGAACACACTCAGCAGGTCCCTCAAGGCTGCGTCTATATGATGTTGGGAGATAGCAGGTGCATGTTTAAGACTAAATGGCATAAACCAATACTGTAAAGTTCCTTTTCTGGTTTAAAATGTGGTGAGCCACTCCTGGCCCTTCTTGATCTGAATCTGATTGAACGAATTTAGGCAATCCAGTTTGGAAAAAACTATGGCCTTTCCACATAGTGAGCAATCTGAGTGTCCAATGGGATGGGATGTGTATCTGGTACAGTGACATTGTTTAGGTTCCCATAATCTACGCATGGGCGTAGAGTACCATTGGCATTTTCCACAAAGAGAAATGGGGAGCATACCAGAGAGGTACGCTGAAATATTGCGCCTTTAGCTTACTGCTCCTTAAACAACACATTCAACGCTGCTTCCTCCCATGCAGCAAAGGTTAAATGGTAGAAGATGTATGCACCAGTTCCACAGTGAGTTTGAAATCGCAATCAAACTCTTAATGAGCTGGTAGTAAATTGACTGAAGCCTCATCAAACTGATCTGAACAAGTAATTTTTTCAAATATTAGAAAAATTTAACACTTAAACTTGGATTAATCTGTTACTTCACATCTGCTTTCTTCTATATTTTTTAACATTTTTTCCAGATTTTCATCCAGTTTGGCTCCATTTTGCTTCAGGACTGAATGGCAAATCAATAACCCATTTTGTGTCAATACTTATAGAGAGATCATTGGTGTCCCCTTATGGGTTCTAAATTTGATTCCAGGGGTGGTGAATTCCTGGCTTTTACTAATGCCTCTGGTGCTATTTTCACAGGATTTGACAATTTAGCAGAGCAGGAGTATTAGAAAATTTCTGTGGCTTATTATAATAACATGGGTTTTGTAATGGGTGGGTTTGCACCAACATGCTACAAATGAACTGGGAAGTAAGAGCCATGTTACTGACCATACTAGGGACAGGCCTGCTGAAGCCCATCCCTAAACCCTTTCCACCATGCATGCATCATTGCAATGTATTCCCGCACCACTGTCTCCACAACGCTACACATCAGCAGGGGTCTGGGACCAGGAAAGGATGAGAACGCGCCAATGCCATGCCAAGCTCACTGGTTGAGTTCATTATTCCAATTTGATTACTTTAATAATTTTAATAAAATAATAACTATTTATTATCAAATGATCGTTTTTATTTAATTTCGTTACTCATAGAAGATGAAACTGGATCTTCAGGGCGTTGACATCCTCCAATAGATAGCGCTTTGCAAGTATTGAATAATCTCCCCTCCTATAGGTTCCCTCAAACACCATTCAGCACATTGCTTGTAAAGCCTCCACATCTCACCGAATCATCATCCATGCTGTGTAAGCCTGAAGTCATTTCACAGATGCATTTTGGGTTTGGAGATGCCACCACTATCTCTGACTTCCCAAGTTTGAGGTCCTTTTGGATTAAAGCAACATATGGATTGAACGCCACCCAGTCTGAAGCAATGTACAGATCAGGTGCCTCCTGATCCATTACAGGTTTCATTTGATACTTTTTAAACTAAACTAGAAATCTTTAAAACTATGGAAAGAGGAGATTTTAAAGTGATTTTATTGGTCAGTGATGGTAAAAGGAGAAACCTCTTAATATGTCACTGCTTAGTATTTAAACAATCTGAGGCTCAAAGTGAGGGCCAAGAAATTCATTAGAAGTTACAAACATCTGAATTAGGAATATGGGGTTTTAGCCTATTTGGTATCACAATTTCACCCATTTCAATAGAACGGCCAACAGAGGGTTAATAATGGGTAGGACAAATTCGTTAGACAAGGATTTAATATATTTACCCAATCATTAGGTGAGAAAATATTTGCACCTTACAGGACCTCCTCAACCTCTATAAAAAGGGATGGTCTCCACCTAGGTGTTTAACTGAACTGTCAAGTGGCTGGGGAGGAGCCTCACATAATTTTCTGAATTTTGGCCACGGATTGGCACAACCC
This sequence comes from Massospora cicadina, assembly GCA_022478985.1. Classification (NCBI taxonomy): domain Eukaryota; kingdom Fungi; phylum Entomophthoromycota; class Entomophthoromycetes; order Entomophthorales; family Entomophthoraceae; genus Massospora; species Massospora cicadina. Next base: position 131,727 of record JAKSZP010001393.1, read on the forward strand.
TATTACTAATAATCAAAAATTTGGCCATGAAGTGGGTGAAATAGCATTACACTGATTTGAGGGTTCCACCAAGAAGTGGCCAAGGTTTTTTTGCCGCAATTACTGTATTTAAACCTGAGACACTCTTATTACAATCAGACATGTAATTATCCAACAAGGGGGCTTTAGATTCTTGGCCTTGGATGGGCGGTTTACCTTAGGTAAATGCCATTAACTGTGTTATCACCCTCTGCTATTGGATGGGTTCCACACCACCTGTCTGAGGGGATATTGTCTGACAAAGTTCTTACGGGGTTAATAGCTTCATAGTGGCTAGGGAGGTTTGAGTGGTGGGGCCTTTCAGTTTTAGGGAGATCTTCTTTGGAAGTTGCAGATCAGCTCATGAGCGTTTGAGCAATCTATATGAGATACTCAGCTGTTCTTAGTTTCATCATAGCCTTTCCTGGACACCAAATACTAGAGGTGACATTGGGATAGGTGGGAGGCAAGGATGGCATCAATTTTATATTGGGGTTCACCCTCTATTATCACTGGTTCATGATGGGAAGGCATGAGGCCCTCAAAAGTGATCAGGATACACTCAAGAAGGGTGCTGAACGCTTGATAGAAGGGGGTAGATCAACTTGGTAAGCTGACAGTGAAACCTTCATTTATAATATTAAATTGGTCCAACGTGCTTAGAGCCCAACTTACAGAAGGGTTTACTTCAAGTAGAGATTCTATGCATTGACCATGACCAAGTTGTCTGGCTTGTACACTCTCAGGGACTTTGTGGCGCTTACAGTCAGCATATTCTTTGTAGATTTTCACCTTTGGTAAGGTAATCCTTTACTGCCTGGTGTATGTCTCTGAGCTCTTTGGCGCGCTCAATGTCAGCAACAACTGTGGACATAATGTGGAATCAGTTTAAAGTTGGGATTATAACTGTATTTTGCAAAAAATGGAACGTCCTGTTGAGATAGAAATAATATTATTATAGGTGAATTGCACCAACTGGAAGGTGAAAGCTAATTGTTCAGCTCAGCGTTGGAATAAGTATGCAAGAATTGCTCCAAAATCTGCCCCCTCTCTGTCTGTCCCATCTGAATGAGGGTGAAAGGCTGTGGAGCATTAGGGGCGGGTCCCTAAGCTGAACTGTGAAGCTTATAGAACTAGGCAGTAAATTTTGGGCTACAATCACTAATAATTTCCTTTTATGAGGCCATGTAGGCAAAAAGTGGTCCATGAAGTGGTGGGCAGTATGGATTGAGGTGATTGTAGTATTGCAAGGGACAAAATGGGCTATCTTGTCAAAATGGTCTACCACAATGTCAACACATTATAACCCTGGGACAAGGGAGTTCTACAACAAAAATGACAGACACTGATGTCCAAGGCCCTCTACATCTTGGAGGGGGACAAGTAGGCTAGCGCTCTTCTAATGACTTAGTTTTGTACTGATTACATGTTATACAGGATTTTGTGAATTTGGCCAAATCAGTGGCAATTCCCTTTCCACTGTAGGAGAGTTGATCAATTCAAGCGTCTTGTCCTTGACAAGGTGGCCAACAGTGGGAGGGCCATTGTTGGGATTCTCCCTTAATTGGGGGAAGCCTTAATTAGAGGTTGCAACTCACCTACGAGTGGATGCCAGATTGGGCTCCCCATTAGCTTGGGGTAAGCCTGCCCGAAGTATTGGGGATCAGCCCCAATAATCTAATTCAAATTTGGCACTAGTGACTAATGCTGAGGATACCAACCAATTATTTTTTCCTTTGGGTGCACCAGTGACTTATGCCAAGGATGCGCCCAATCCCCTTGTATTATTTGTTTTCCATCAGCTTTTGGCAACAATGCTGAATCCACACTACATTGATCCATCAAGGTTTTATAAACACCTTGAGGATCTTTATAAATTTCACTGTTTTCTCCCAATCTTCTTTCCGTTTTTTTTCTACTTTGGGCCTTAATGGCCTCCTAACTTGCTGGGGGCTTTAAGGACCTGTCAATAATGGGCTGGGTTGGAGTTCTACCCCCAGTACCAACAGTGGTGCTCACTACAGTGGCACCTGAGCTCTCAGTGAGAGCTAAGAATGGAAGGAGGAGGGCGGTCCCTGGCCTCTGACCCAAGAGGGCAAGTCAGGTTACCGGGGTGTCATCCCAATGCTGGCCTCAGCGCCAATGACAGGACCTCCTCCCAATGCCAGCTCCCATGCTGATGCTGGGTGCCACCCCACCCTGGGACCTCATCCCAATGCTAGCTCCCATGCCAATGCTGGCCCCCACACCAGTGCCAGGTGCCAACCCCAATGCTGGGACCTCCTCCCGATGCCAGCTCCTACACTGATGCCAGCCCCTGTGCCAATTCCGGGTGCCAATCCCAATGCCATCCCCATTGCTAATGCCAGCTCTCACGCCAATGCCGGGGCCACTCCCTCAACCAGACTCTCACCAGATCCCTCCATCATGCACACACGGTTACCTTGGCCGTTCCACCCTGCTGCCCAGATCTGGTGCCCCCACATCAGCTTTGACCCCTAGTCAAGGCTTGGAGGGGGCTCTGTTGGGATTCTCCTTTAATTTGGGGGAAGCCTCAACTAGGGGTCTCAACCCACCTACAGGTGGATGCCAGATTGGGCTCCCCCATTAGCTTGGGGTAAGCCCAATCTGAAGTATCAGGGATTGGCCCTGATAATTTAATTCAAATTTGGCACTTGTGACTATTGCCAAGGATGCTGACCAATCATTTTCCCCTTCAGGCGCACCAGTGACTTATGATGAGGATGCGTTCAATACCCTCATATTATTTGTTTTCCCTCAGCTTTAGCAATCAATGCTGAATCCACCTGTTTCCAATCCATTGAGGTTCTATAAATACCTCGAGGATCTTTTAATAAATTTCACCGTTTTATCTCAATCTTCTTTCCGTTTTTAGTTCTACTTTGGGCCTTAATGGCCTCCTAACTCACTGGGGGCTTCGGGGCCCTGTAAATAATGGGCCAGGTGGAGTTCCTCCCCCAAAGTCCTAACAGCCATGGCTTTTCAGATCACCTCCTCTCTCAAGGGTCCAGGAACTCACCACTTGCATTGATGAAGGATAACCCTATCCAGAAGCTAATAGCCTTTGTCCAGGGTTAAACCATTTTTCTGGTAAACTTTCTTGATCTTGTTGTAGTCTGATAACAGGGGTTTGGACAGCCTAATGAAGGCAGAGGTGTCAGTCTCTCCTTCCAGGGACTCCATCATGAGAAGAGCGGGGAGGGATTGGAAAGTGAACTCTCCTTTATCTGGTCTGGCTTAAAACCCCTGAGTATTGAAGGAGTCAACTAGTGCTGGATTTGGGGAAAAAGCAGGGTTCTGTGACAGAGCATCAGGCAATAAGCTCTGGATACCCTTAATGAAGTCATATTGGAAGTTAAACACTGATAGGATTTCCAAACACTTGGACTGGTGAGGGGTCAGCTTCTGGGGGACGTGGTAGTACACATCAAAGCCTTGTGGTCAGTGTGGACAGTAAAGGTACACTTAGAACCATGCAAATGGTGGCGCCAGTGCTGTACAACCCCAATAACAGAAAGGAGTTTCTTATTATAGAAGGCATAGTTGAGCTACGCTTAGGACTTCTTATTAGAGAAATAAGCATTGAGACATTCCACTCCATCCTCCCCTTCCTGCAGCAGAGCTGTCCACACTGTAAAGTTGAAAGAATCAGTTGCACAATAAAAGAACTACTGAGGGTCAGCGTATGCTAACATAGGGCTGGACAAAAGTATAACTTATTAGCCTGGAACGTGGCATTCCATTCTATGGTGTAGCTGAAAATATTTTTCAAGATGCAGTTTAGAGAGGTTAGTGACTTCAGAGAGCTGGGGGTGAACTTATTGAGAATGTTAAAAGTCCCAAGGAAGCTGTGTAACTCTGTGAAAGATGAGGGAGTAGCCCAATTGCAGATGGCTTCATCTTTATCAGAGGCAATCATGTGGCCATGGAAGAAGATAATGTTTTCTAAAAACTCTACTTTGGGTTGGAAGAACTTTTTTTTTAGTACTAGATGGGTCCAACCCAAGGGGGGATTCATCGATGTTTATTAAATTACGCCTGGGCTCCTAAGAGCCTGAGGCGAGGGAAGGGGAGGGAGGAGGCATCGAGAAAGGGAGGGGGGTTTGCGCGCCAGAGCCGTGCTGCAGTGACAACTGAGCGGGGAGGGTTGGCGACATAGTGCAGACCTTCAGGGCCATCTCAAAGTGTACCTGAAAGTGGGTGATCATGTGTGGAAGGGTCCACACCTGCTGGTCAAAGGCAGCACGAAGGAAGGAGTTGTGGATGGTCCAGATGGCTGTGGCATAGGCGAGGACACGGAGGGGTCGGTGGCAACCAGGCAATGTCTGCTCAAACATGAGGTCTTGCACAGGGTGTCCAGACCAGGGCTGAGCATGGAGGAGCGCGCGGGCCTTTTGGCCAAAATGCGGCGACACCTGGACAGGTGAAAAAACGATGGAGGTGGGAGTCAATAGGCTCCACACAGCGGGGGCAGCTTCGGTGCTGGAAGGTAGGGGCCAGTCCGGTCCCCTGTCCTGTATGAACAGTGGAGCACCCTCCATAAGGTGTTGGACACCTTGCTGACAGGATGGGGTGATAGACGTCCTTCCACAATTCCTTAAGGTCAAATCTCACGGAGGGAGGGAGGAGCTCAAGGAGTCTTGGGCGGATGGGAGGACGATCTTGGGGGTTGAGGCGAGTTGTGACAACTTGTCCATTGTGCACAATTGCATGGCGACGGGGCTGAGGCCAGGCCTTCCCTTCTGTATGGGAAGGCATGGTGGATCCGCGCGCCTACTCGTTTCAGGGCAAGGAGAGCCTGGTTCCAGTAGGGGGATGAGGATGGTTTTAGGCGATGGCCTGGGTGGTTTGTGAGCCACTCCCCTTAATGAGGTCAGAGATGCTCTAGGAAGACCCAGAGCTGCTGACACTGACTGGCGGAGGGCGGGCGCCCATTGGGGCATGGGGTCGCGTCCCAGCAGACAATCGGCCATAGGAACTTCAGGAAGATTGTGGTGGCGTGGGATCGCGTGTCCAGAAGCCCCAGGCCCCCTTCATTGCAGGGTCGGGCAATGGTTGAGAGGGCCATTGGTGGATGGTTTGAGCCCCAGATCCAACAGCGGAGGAGTACATTGAGCCGCGTATAAAAGGCATCTGTGAATGGGCAGACGTGCGCTAGGAACCAGACTTTGGAGAGGAGGGAACACATTGGCCATCAGAGCTCGACCCTGGGGGTGATGTGCCGCCAGTTCCAGCTGGCAATCCTGGAGTTAACTGCTGCGAGGAGCAAGTCCTCATTGTCTTTTAGCGCAACTCCTTGTTGGTTGGTGAGAACGCCCAGGTGACGGAAGGTACCGCGCTCAGGTTCAATACCAAATGGTGGGGGGAAGGTGGGGAGCCGACCTGTACAACTGTTGTCTTGGAGGTGTTGACCATGGCGTTGGACGCCTTGGTGTACCTCTCAATGGTCACAGCAGCGAGGGCAACATCCCCAGGGCAGCCAAATGCAATGGCAGTGTCATCTGCAAATGCCATGGTGCGTGTGGGGCTTTACCTGGGACCAGAATCCTGTTAGCTTGTCCTGTAAGGAGGCCAAGAGGGGGTCAAGGGTGATGTTAAAAAGGATAGGGCTCAGGGGGTCCCCTTGCCGGAGACCTTGTCCAACTGGTACTGCCACTGTAAAACCCATTGGCGCCAGGACTCTGGTGTGGAGCTGGTCATAGAGCGCTGATATCCAGCGCCTAGCTGCGGGTGGGAGATGGAAGCGGGCCAGGGAAGCATCAATATACTTCCAGGCTACCCGATCATATGCTTTCTCCATATCCAGGAGAGCCACAAAGCCATTCACCTTACGAGAGTTAGCAGTCAAAGTCACGTGAAGGTCATTATAGTTGTCCCATAACGACCTCCCCGGAATAAAACCGTGCTGGGATGGGGAGAGGCGAGGTGACACCCATTTGGTGATGCGGTTGGCCAGAAGCTTCGTGAAGAGCTTGTGGTCTGTGTTGATCAACGCTATGGGGCGCCAGTTCGCCAGGTTCTCACGGTCTGAATTCTTGTGAATGAGGGTCGTGATTGAGCCTCTGGAGTCGGGGAGGACCTCGCCATTCACCAAGAGTGCAGCGAAGAGGTCGCGGAGGGTTCTGGCTATCACTGCAGGTTCCAGAAGGTACACCTCAAAGGGTATTCCGTCTGGGCCTGGGGCTTTAAGCCGTGGGGATTTCAGAAGGGTTTCCATCACCTCCTGGATGGAAATAGGCGCCAGTAGAGCCTCATCAGCCCGTGGGTCAATGGGCGGCTCTGGAGCCCGCCACAGGAAGTCTTGGATGTCTGATGGGTCCACCTGGGTGGCATGGAAGAGGCTGGAGTAGAAGCGGTGTAGTTCCTGCGTGATTTCCTCCTTGTCTGAAGTGGTTGTAGTGCCAATCTTCAGTGCAGTAATATCCTGCGCTGTTGACCGGGCTTTCTGTTTCTGAAAGAAGAAGCGGGTGGGGCGTTCCCATTGAGCATAGTAACGAGATGTTGTAAAGTTTGCTGCACGTTCTTCCTGCAGTGTGAGCTCCAAGCGGAGTGCTTCCCGTGCCGCTTCCCAGTCTTCCAACCATCTGGGAGAGGCGAAGGCTGGCAGTTTCGCTCTAGATGTCTGATTCTGGCTTCCGCCCTTTTGACTCTGGCGCGAGCTGCAGTCATCTGGGCTTTGGCACAGTTGTAAGCAACGCGGGGGTGATGCCCTCCTTGGTCACCGCCCATTTAGCCTTGTGGTCAAGCAGGTGGGAGTGGGGAGGTGAGAGTCTCCCCGGATGGTCATAGACAGCTTCTCCTTAGTGAAGGGGTTGTTGAGAAGAGCTGAGGCAACCCTAGGCCAGAACATACGCGACGGTCTAAGTGTGGTGGTGAGGACAACGGTGAGTGATCTGTGATCACTCAGATGGTTGTCACGAGAGATGGGAGAAGACGCGCGGCCAATTAGCAGGGTGCCAATCAGTGCCATATATCTATGCGTGACGCTGACTGGAAAGCTCCTCAATCATACCGGATCCTAGTCATGCAACCTAGGCCAGACGCGGAGGGTGGAAGCGCATCTATAAAGCCACTCAGGCGAAGGAAATCCTGGAGGCGACTTGATCCAGGGCGTTCCTTTGCTGCAGGGGGGTAAGAGTCACGGACGCGACTTATGGTTGTGTTGAAATCTCCTAAGAGGACTGTATTCCGTGGGAGATTGAGTTGGAGGAGCTCTTCCAAGAGCCGATTTTGCTCCTGACCTGCATTAGGCAGGTAGATGCTTGCAGCGAAGAAGGAGAAGTCAGGAGTGGTGAGTTTGGCCAGTATGAGGCGGCCACCTAGATATTGTGAAAAAGAATGGGTTTTAACCTGGAGATTCAAAACAATAAGGGCGGCATGGTTTGTCCAGAAGGAGTTGCCTCCAAACTGTTCATTCCATGCAAATTGTTCGTGGGGGAGGATATGGGGCTCCTGGACAGCAGCGATGTCAATTTGTGCTGACCTGAAGTTGCGGAGGAGGCGGGCTCTCCGCTTAAAGTCCCGCAACCCATTTGCGTTGATGGATTGCAGGGCCAGGGTGCTGCCATGGGACTCAGCTGTTCCCCTCCATGTCCTGGGGGGTTGCTAGCGCTTAAACCTGCTGCTGTGAGGCGGCTAGTTTTGAGTCCTTTAGCTTGACTATTAGCTGCAATCCGTGAGGAGCGTCGAGGGTTCTGAGGGGAAGGAGAGGGTGGGGGCGGAGGACCCAGTAAGCCATCCTAGGATGCTGCCCCCGCTCCGTTGCAGGGGAAGGACCTGAGGGTGCTCAATGGTGACCTCCGCGGTGTCCCCATTTGATGAGTCTGAGTCCATATTCACTTCCTCCAACACTGCAAAGGATCCGCGCGAAATGGACTGTGGGGTTGTAGGACTCTTGAGGTGGCACTTCTACCGCATGCCGCGGGTTGCCAGTCCATGCTGGTGGGCACAGCTCCATTGGGAGCTGAGGGTTGATGCGATAAATCGCTGGTGGAGGTTGTGGGGGTGCCGCGGAGCCCTGAGTGGGGGTGGCTGACGAGGGGCACCCTGTGGGAGATGCCTTGCGCTTGGTGAGAGAGGGAGTTGACTCTGGGAGATTGGAGGGGGTTCCCATTGGAAGGGGGGCATGAGCGCGAAGGTATCCCATACCAATAGTGGGGTTAGCTGTTTCAACTGCTAGGCGTAAGGCCTCAGGGGACAGGTCTTGAACGGGAACCCATTGTGTGGGTTGTGGAATTGCTGCTGCAGCCATGTGGGATCGTTTTTGGCCTGGTTTAGGCCCCTGGGTGGTGGCTAAGAGGGCTTGTTTTTTTGAGCTGTGCAGCCACTATACAAGTGTCCAAGGGCGTTACACCATGAACACCGGGGCGCGCCTGATCAGGGACAACAAAAAAGATCTCAGGGCATGCTCCCAGCTACCGCCACACGAGGAATAACCTCAATGTTGCGGGATACAGTGGGGGAGGGGATGAACGACGCCCTAGCAGTGAGCTCTTTGAGTGGGAGCATAGTAAGAGGGGACGCTAAAGTCCACTGAAAGAACAGACCCAAACTCCATTAAACCACGATGGAGTGCCAGTTTAAGAGACTCAGGATCAACAGTAGTTGGTAGGTTGGAAAAAGTAACCCATGAAATTTTTTCCAGGTGAGAGCGTGTGCAGCGGAGATGCGAAGAGATCCGCGTGGAATAATGACCTGGAGGGTGGCAGCATGGTCAGAAAGGGCAGCTTCAGTGAAGCCCACATCGATGTAGTGGCCCTCCACTGATTCATGGATGGTGGTGTTAATAGGGAATGTCTCCGCAATCGCTGCAAAGTATGAGAAGTAATCCTCTGTATAGAATTCAACAGGGTTATGCCCATAATAAAGGCGAATTGCGTGGGAGAGGGTTGAGCGAGGTAGAGCTTTTTGCGCTCTAGTTTCGGCCCATTTCTTCTTAACATCAGCAATAAACGCCAATTCACGGGGATCAGCTTTGGGTAGCGTTGGTGCCAGAGGTTTTTGCCACGCCCCAGTGGCTCCTTTGGTACGTTTGTGTTTGCTTTGGGCTGCAATTGCAGGTTGAGTGTGAGCTGGTGGTTTGGACAAGTTTGCGGAGTTCCCTTGTTTCTGGAATGTTACAGCAGTTGCTGGCGTCATATTAAATTGAGGGGCGGTTTGTTGGACCTCGCTAAATTGGGGAGGCCAATCCAGATTGGAATTAACTCCAGCTAGTTGGGAGGAGGGAGATGTTTCATCACCATCCCAATCTATTTGGGTAAATTCAGCCCAAGTATTTGCTGTGATTTCGTGGGCAAAACTCATTGGCTGATTGGTGAATTGGTCGTTTTCAGCATGTTGAGATAAAGTGCCGACTTGAGAAGTGCCGATTATGGGGTTTAAATGGGACGGGTGAGATTGGAACTGGTGTGAAGTTCCAAAATCTGAACCATTTAAATCCCCATTGGGAAAAGTAGATTGTCCCACTTTGGTGCTTAGTGAACCAGAATGTGCGGCTAATCCAACCTTACATCCGAGGGTTTGGGGGCCAGGTGATTGTTGGGCCTCGCTAAATTGGGGAGTCCCAACTAGATTGGAATTAACTCCAGCCAATTGGGAGGAGGGCGATGTTTCATCACCATCCCAATCTATTTGGGTTAATTCAGCCCGAGTATTTGCTGTGATTTCGTGGGCAAAACTCATTGGCTGATTGGTGAATTGGTCGTTTTCAGCATATTGAGATAAAGTGCCGACTTGAGAAGTGCCAATTACGGGGTTTAAATGGGACGGGTGAGATTGGAACTGGTGTGAAGTTCCAAAATGAACCATTTGAATCCTCATTGGGAAGAGTAGATTGTCCCAATTTGGTGCTTAGTGAACCAGAATGTGCGGCTAATCCAACCTTACATCTGAGGATTTGGGGGCCAGGTAGTTGGGTATCGCCCCTCATGGAGGGAGCCAGAAACACGGCGTCAGCAATAATAGATGGGGCTGAATTAGCTGACACAATGGGGGAGGTGAATGTCTGGATGGGCTGAGTTGCATTCAACGGAGCAGACGCCATTAAAACAGCGTGGGTGATGGCCTCCTTGGTTGGAGGGGGCCCAGCGGGTTGGTGGGAGGCAGCGCACACAGAGCTGTTAGGCGTGCAGGTTGCAGAAGTGTGATCAGGTGAACTGGCGCTAGTTGGAGTAGCTCCAGGTTGGGGGGTGGTGCCTGCTTTCATGGCTGCTGCTTGAGAGCGGGTGATTCTGTTTGACCCTGAGGTGGGTAACCAAGGGTTGCTTCATTTGGGGTGGTGCTGGCTCGTTTGGCATAGCCTGCGGGTTCTTTTGCGGGGTTTCCCGCCATATTTGCTAATAGTTTTCGTAAATCTCTTTAGTGGAGCTAAATTTCAGGCTAAATTGATTTTCGAAAAGTGATGCTTAGCAGAAAGAGATTGGCTTACAGTATGGGGTTGGAAGAACTTGTACTTGCTAATTTTAATAGTAAATTTTGCTTGTGCTAGTCGCTCCATGATATATACAAGGTCGCAGACATGTGATTCTGCATCTGTGGAAAAATCTAATATGTTGTCTAAGTTGTAAGGATCCACGCTTCCATAAAACTGAATTGGTTGATTAGCCCTTTTAATTGAAGAAAATCGGAATGTCTGCGAGCCTTTCCACTAGAAAATTAGCGGATTTAGGGCACATCCTGACAAGCAGCATAATTATGCTAAGGCCTCTCATCTCAATTTTATGATAATTTGAAAAGCGGAAGGAGAGGATTCTGCCAGAAAATTTGATTTAGCTGAAGCCTATGTCATGAAAAATTAATCTGCAAAAATCTGATCATGATTGGGCTGATTGAGACTGAAGTCCTGACATTAATGTCAGCCCGGACATTGATCTGGCAATGATTTTTCCAAAGGGAAAAAAATTTGCTAGTAAAACTGTGAGATATGTTGGCATGCTGGAATCCCAATGGAAGTGAAAAATTTGGCAACAGGAACTGCAAATTGAGGCTTTCAAGTTTACTTGACCTTATTGAGGGCACCAACAGCAGGGACAAGGCTGGGAGGCAGGAGGTCCAAAGGTCAAATTGCAAGACCTTCCTGACTTAAGCACACCTTAGATCAACGCTGGGTACAGGATAGATACGCCCAGGTTAGTACAAGTGAGGTGCCTAAAGACCAGCCCCTGTTTCAGCTCTAGGGCTAAAACAAACAAGTTTTAAAGTATATGATGACAGCTCTTTTAGGTTAACCATGGAATGGGGGTTCAAAACACATTCTATTTACAAAATTGTGAGCTCAGGTCAGGTTCAACTTCAGTAAATCACTCTAATAAGGTCAGTTTCAAGGTATGCAACCCTTTTGAAATGAAGTTTACACCTATTAGTGCACCAAAGCTTAGTACCACTTTCGCCAATCCATAATTTCCACAAGTTGGCTTAATGATGTTTGCTTGAGACTAACGTTTCTTGTTGGTTATCTCACTGATTAACCTCATAGTCCTTTTTACATTTTTTCATATATTGACTTAGGTGAATCTGTGTGCGGACCTCTTCAAGGAGGTCTCACATCGTGTTAGTTAATTTATTTTGTTTGAAATTATCACAGCCTCAGGTACACCACTGGGCCTACTGGGTTCTCTACAAACCTGGTCAACCGGTTCACTCTACCCCTGTACCAAACTCAGTTATGAACTGCCCTCTGGGGCACAGCCAAGTTTTGAAGATTGCTTGATTTATTATTACTCTTATTGTGCTCAAAACCTTCGCCCTAAGTCTCTTTAGCTCAAGAACCCTCTGCTAGGCTCTCTTTATTATAACAATCCTGACTAGTTTCCTAACGTTGGTCCTGTGTACTGAGCACCAATACGCTGTGATTTGGATAGTTATAGATACTCTCTTGACAGAGGCATTCACAATGTGCAAGCTATGCATAATGCAAAAGTCCTGGCGTTTTTAAGAAGATTCTCATGACCAGTTGTAAGAAATGTTCCCAAGTCCCTGCCCCTCACTTCCCCTCAATTAGAAAAACCCAGTGCTCTTCCGATGGTAGAGTGCTGGGTTATTTTGTATTATCATTATAAACCTTTAATTTCACTGGAAATTTCTTTGAACAACTTGTAAGATTCAACTTGTCTGGAGATCCCCAAGGAACCACTCCAACCAATTGAGGGCCCACACCCATTTGTATCAGTAATGATGGTGGCCGTCACATTGATTATCTCAGCTATTACCTCTCTCAGCGTGGAAACCCTTGTGAGTCATAATCTACAAGTTTTGTAAGATTCCCAAACTTAACAATATTATCAAGAATCTCAGAGCAAATAAAAATTACCAAACACTCAAATTAATCCACCCAAACTATGAAGAAAATGAAAATGACAGTTTTGCAGTCACAATTTGGTGTATCCCCTTTAAGTTGGGACCACCTAGTGCTAAAAAAGATAATTTGACAGTCACTTCTTGGTAAGACTCTGTTGGGATTAGACCTATGAAACAATTGCCACCCCTTTATCAAGTACGCGCTCAAAAGTATGAGAGCACAGCTTGAAGTAAACCAAGGAGGACAGATTGACCCATTACTTAATACAATTTTCTTGATCATGGAGGAAACAGGAACAAAGATTCTGTGGATGCTACCCAAAGCAAAACAGCTGGGATTAAACCCAATGAGACCATTATTTCTGTATGTTATCAGGTTTGTATTCAATCAAGTCAGGAATCTTACCAGAATGGAAACCAAAAATGGATGGAACAATTCCCTTCCACTAATCCTGGCAGTTTAACCCATATGTGAAGTGTGGTCAAGATTACTTTCAGCGATCAGCTTACCAATCAGAGAAGAAATGAATTTAAGACCAATACTTTCCACGCTTGTCCCTGCGTGGTTCTTATTTCATATCATCAGAACAGCAGTGCTTTAAGGACTCTGGATTCTATTGTGAGTATTTGATTATTATCAATGGAAGCCAAGTCTTTCTTTGGCACCTCAATTGTCTGACACATGTAGGCTATTGCGCAGGTTCCCATAAAGTCTTCCATGACAGCGTCAATGAACCTTTTAAGGCAGGCAGGAGCATTCTTAAAATCAAATGGCATGACCCTGAACTGGTAGATGTTTTCAATTATAAAAAGGTAGTCAACCATTAATAGCCTTCCTTGATATAAATCTGTTTGAAAGCGTTAAGGCAATCCAGCTTGCTGAACACCCTAGCCTTCTCCATGTAGTGGGCAATCTGTTGCTCCATAGGGGGCGAATGGGGTCAAGTACTTTACAGTTGTTCAGATTGTTATAATCAACGCATGACAAAGGGAGCCAACTAATTTCATCACAAATAGAAAAATGTAGCACATAGGGAATTTTTTTGAATATTTGACTCTTGGAGAGCATATCACAACCCAGACGTCCAAGGCGGCCTCCTCCCTAAGGGTAAGGTATAGATGGGAGCGGATATCTTGATGAGGTCAAAGGTCAACTTGAACTCAAAGCAAAACTTGGCGTGCTCAGGAGTGAGCAAGCCTTAGAGGTAAACTTTTCTGAATAACCCCTGATGCAGTCAAGAAGGATAAATGCAGAAGCAGAGGTAGCAGTTGGTTAGATAGAAGCTAAGCCTACTTTAAGGGAGTAACCTCATCTCCTTGGGAGCGCCATGGTGCTTTCATCAAGACAATAGATGGTAACTATGAATTCTCCAAGTAACTTTTCATGCGTAGTGGAGTCCATGAGATTGGTGAAGATATAAATTTGTCACCACATCTAACATCAAGAATAACAGGGTACAAGAGGTTTTTAATAAAGAAGAAATTCTCCACTCAATGTCTATCCCCTGTAACAAAGAAAACAGGTGATAGTACATGCTAATTGTGGATGGTTTGAGAAGCCCCGCCTTTTACAAACTGATCAACCCCTAAATGAAGTTCTATGGCTTCTGCAAACTTTTTAAAGATTATTTTTCAGTAGTTCCAGTGTCCACCAAAGTGAGCGCTTGGAAGTACTTTCCAGCGGAGAAAAAGTAGCCATGAACAAGATGTGCGCAATGGAAGTTTAATTTTCTGAGAAGCCAAAGGATTATAAGATAGCTCCAAGACCAGAGATGGAAAGTAGGTGAGACTATCCCAGAGGATTCAAAGAATTATGACTTCACATTGCCAGTGAGTTGCCCATGGGTATTAACTGAGTGGGATAGCTTAATGTTTTATGCTCAGCAAGAGGGATATCCATATCACAGGAAAGTATACCAGTAATGATGACCAAGCTTCTGGAAGGGTCAGCCAAGAAAAGTTTGTCTTCAATCATCTTTTCAAGGATAGCTACCTATTTCTGGGTAGTGTAAGTCTGGAGACTCAACCTCTTAGTTGGACTAAGAAAAGGTTCCTTATAGGAAGAAGAAGGGACTTAATGCCCCTGTGGAGCCCTTGGATCAACTGGAGGACTTAGGACATGTGGTTGATGACGTTGTGTAACCGCATTGGCCCCAAAGGATCTCTCCTCAGTATCCCCCTTGGCTGCTTCTTCCCTTGTTAAAAGGATAAATGAGGTTTTCAGTGAGGTAATCCAGGCCAGAAGTCATCAATAACACCTCCACTCTTCCCTGGTCTCCACACCTCCATCCCTCATTTCCTTGGAAAGGAAGGAAATCGATCTTAAAGCTCAGGAAATGGTTCCTGAGTCAGGAAAACTGTTCTGGAACGCGGAATCCAGAATTTCAGGTCCAGGAATGCTAATCCAAGTTGAGAATCCATTTTTGTTAGATTATGAAAATCTTTTTAAAATTTTTAGAGTTGAACCTAGTGGAATCCAATTCTTCTAGCCCTTTGATCCAAGCAAGTTCACTCAAGTTTGGATCAGTGAGGGTCTCTCCATGGTGGATCAGGAAATTATGTTGCCAGAGCTTTTACTACCTAGTGCATAAGCTAGCTGATGACGTCCCAAGCCCAGACCAGGTACCCATGATTACGTCAGCTGCCCCTGTCTAGGAACACACATGACCCCCTTTTCCCTATGGTTACATATAAGGCAACTGCCTCTGGAAGGGGCAGTTATCAGTCCATTTTACCTCTTAAATTTTAAAATAAAGATGATATTTTACCCAAACCTACTCTATAGACTCCACCTCTTTACAATGTACTTTCACCTAACCCAGAAAAGTATGCAGCAATCTGCGTTTTAAGGCCAATGTTTGTCAAGTGAGCCCTCCAAGCCATCAATTTGGCGCCCACCAATAGTGATTGATGACCAAAGATTTTGCTGTGGGTGCACAATGCTAGATACCACTTCCAAAGAGCTTTCAGATCTGCTAAAATCTTAAAACAATTTGTTCCTCCTTTGGAACCCAGCGGATAAGCTACATGTCTGCCTCCCACTTTGTTAGTTAGTTGGAGGATTCAGACTAATTTGCCTCACTAATCTGCTGGTGGTTTGGCACAATTTAAGCGGTGTCAGAAAATAACCAGATTTATTCCTCCCAATTTTATTAGAATTAGTGGTGTCAGTAAGTCAGGCGTGATTGCCAGCTAATTGCCTAGTTCAATATTATTCAATTATATAACAATTTTAAATTGCTTTAGGTTTAGCAGATTTCTAGTTTAGCGCTGACTACAACATCATGGATGATTGTGGGAATTTCCAGCGGAAAGCCAATGTATTCATGAACAATCATCTGATGATAATTTAGCTGACTTGAATCTGATTTTGACGGAATCTTATCCCAATGCCAACTGCCATTAAAGATGATTGTGGGATTTTCTAGTAGAAAACCAAAGTATTCATTATCAATAATCTGATTAGGAAATTGCTGCCTAATTCAGAGTACCGGCAAATTATGCTGAGGATGCTCATAGTATTTATTATAATAGTAATTTATATATGACTGACCAGTGACTTGTGCCAAGGATGAGTCAACCTAATATTTGGTAAACAGGATGAGCGGATTAGAAGGGAATCAGTACCATGGATGACTAATGATTGGATGTAGTTTTGGCTTGATGGCCAATGGGTTGTGATTAAGTGCAGTATCTTATGGTGTAAATAGTTGTTATTTCCTTTCAATAAAGATCTCTCTTTTGCCCATCTTAATTTAGTTGTTAGTAGTTAGTCTGCTAGATTAGGAAAAGGTGGGACTGAAGATCCCCAAAGTAGATGTGGCATGACATGCCTGGAGTGGCTGATGCTGCCAGCTCCCATACCTCAGCCCTATGAGGAACCAATGGGAACCTGGCCAACCAGCCACCAATGATGATGTGCTAATGGTCATCAGCCATGATGGTGGTGCAGCGCAGGAGTGCCATAGCCGCCCAGGATGGGGGATGGACTCACTGGGCACACCTAAGAGGGGATGGCGATTGGTCATGAAGGTGGTGCAGCGTGGGAGTTCCTTAGCTGCCTAGGATGGGGATGAACTTGCCAGGGCACACCCAATAGGGACCATGGGGTAAGGTGAAGGCGTTGGTCTGCTGTGATGGTGGGTTGGAAGTGAAAATGTAGGGGTTGGTATACCAATGAAGGATAAACAGCAAAGGTCAGCCAATCTCCAACTAGTTGGCCTGGCACACTAGCGGAGCCCTTTGTTTGGAAAAGCTATTTTTCTGACAAGCAGAATGAGGAAACCTCCATTAATTGCATACTCTATTTGAGTAAGAAATGGCCGTCCTTGCAACTGTGATGCAGTAACCAGGCACCGGACTATCTGGGACTTCTTGACAAGGGTCAATCCAGCCCAAATCAGTTTACAAAATTGATCCACCATCCTGGCAATGTTCCCAATCCCTCAACCCATTGCAATAACCCTCAACAGGTGCAAGGCGAAGCCCTATGTCTCCCAACAATCAGATTGAACCAATTAATTTGATTTTCAAACCTGATCAGAATTTCAAATTTTGGAAATTTAGTGATTCTTAAAAATTATTATGATGGAGTTGAACTAGAAAATCTGGAAGAAGAGCCCAAAGGTCACCAACTTCAAACTCAGGAGGATTTTTCATCCTCCTTGCCTCTTCCACCCTTGGGAGATGCCCCAGCAAGGCCCACAGTTGCACCCATTGCAGCCATTTGGTTTGCTATGGGAGCCTTTGGTATGTTCTTGAATTTTTATATCCCTCACAAGAAGCATAGGGGATCACTCCTACAAGTGATCAGAACTGCTATGTCATTGGCATTCTGAACTTTCCACTGGTTTGTTACACACCCAGATTGGAAGACCAGCCTTACTTTAATCAGCAGATTTTATGACAGATAGGGTCCACCAAGAAAGGTGACTCTGAATTAATTGGAAATGACTTTTTAACATGGCTAACAGGGATGACATGTTGGACAGTGAGCATAGGTTCAAAAATATCAACAGAGGATCCATAGTTAGAGTAAAGTGAATTTTTATATTCAATTAATTTGACTTACTATAAACAGCTAATTTGAGGGCAAAAGCGAGGGAGACTCAGTGGAGTGCAGCAGTGCAGGGACAGTAGTGAGGAGACCCCTCACCTATGATAAAAATTCCATTCTCACCTTCCAGTGAGCTCACTGCCAGTTCCAAATAGTACTGTGGTAACCCAGTGGGAGATATCTGATAATCAGGTTGCAGGTGTCCATTACAGCTAGGCTCTCAGTGGGATAGGGCACAATGGGGTCCAAAACTTGATTGGCTTCAGGTTTACCAAGATAGGTTCCCAGAGAGTGAAAAACTGAGACAGAATTGTCAAGTTACAAGATCTGAAGTTTTACAATACAATTGGGTTTTGCAGCACAGATGCTTTGGGTCAGCATGGAAGCAAGGATGCGAAAAGTCCCAGATAAGGAGATGGGGTTATCCCATATGCTAAGGGAAGCACCAGTGTTATCCAGGGACTTGTGGAGGAGGGCCATTTTAACTGTTCAAGATATTCCAGCCTTGATGCATTTATTGGAACAGGCGCAAGTACTGTTCAATAGTGAGATTCCTTAGGCCAAATGGACAAAGGAGTTATAATCTTCAAAAGTAGCAGGTGGTAACTTGTGGGGTTGATATAGGTTTTCAATGCTAATGTGGATTCCAGTAGGGATCTATTAGTCTCACTAGCAGCAATTAACCATTGGTGATCCTATTCTGAGATTTTACGGAGAAGCAGCTGGAAAAGTAAAACGGATTCCAAGATATTGCCTTGGGCTTATGGCGAGCCATAAGGTTGGATAACGTATTAAAGATATCCTTTTTAAAATTTTAAGTCCTGAGAGGAGGATAGTGTTAATCTGGTAGTGGCAGATACTACACTGTATGATCTTCTTGAGTGAGGAAAACTGCGAAACTATCACAGCGCAACCTTTCAGGAAGGTAAAACCCAAGACCAGCAGGGATACAACAGTAACAGCCCAGTGAACAGTTTCAAAATGGGACAACTCTGAGAGAGTTGGGATGACTCTAACCACCCAACAGGAGAATTAACTCGCAACAAAATTGATACTTTTTTTAGATAATGTCATGGAAAGCGGAATACAGGAGGTTGCAAGTGTAAATGCGTCAGATAAAAGATGTCAAAAGAGGTTTAATGCCCAAGCAATAAAAAGCAATGTCCCAGGTTATCTCCATGGTGTTTCCATGTAAATTTTTGAATTAACATGCTGATCAAACTGATGAAAACCATCTGAGAGAAGAGTCCCTGTGAGTTGATTGTGTTTGGACAAGGATCACAGTGAAAATCAGTAAAATAAGATGTGGAAGACTTTGCAGGATAGGTCTTGGTGTATGCTGGGATTCCCGATCAAATCAAAGATTCATATGATTCAGATAAAAGGAATAAACTAATCTGTTAAAATAGCTGAACTTTGTATTGGGGATAATCCACAACGAATTTAAAGACCTCTTAATATTGGGGATGATCCTCAACTAATTTTGCGCCCTCTCAGCATTGAGAACAATCCCCAAATAATGCAGTTGAATGTTATTCGCCCAAAGCCTCCTAACGTTGGGGTTAAAACCTAATCCATGTGGCGAGCAAATCATATTTGACCAAGATGACCAGCCTGCTACAGAATCCCTGATTGGTAACAAGTGTAGCTCTTATCTTGTACCACTTGGAGATATACCAAATAAACCTCCATGAACTCTCTTATAATCCATTTCTAAGAAAATAAACTTAACTCTTTTTCTCCATTTAAGTTAAATAGGCTTACTCTATTTATTTAAGGAAAAATTAATAGTTAGGATTTATGACTCCTGGAACTTTAAACTGAGTGAAGACTTTCTGGTCAAGGAACGCAAATACATATAATCCAGCACCCAGGAACTTTAAGTTTCCTGGTCTTAAATACTAAAAGAACAAAGGGGTCTAAAACCCCAACGTCCTGACAAAACTGGTGCTCCATGCCAGGTGTTCCCAAGTTTTCCATAATAGTAATTCCCAGGAAGGATGAGAGGTGGTCACTGCCAAGGGCCTTTGGCCCAAGGCTTACCCTGGGCCTAAACAACCCAGGAGGTATAATCTAGACTAGCCCCTGATTCGCCGTTTTGGCAGTCAATCCAGTGTGGAAGCAGTAGGATCAATTTGGGGCTCCCCTCAGCTGGTCTAATTCTGATACTGGGAAGACAAGCACAGGTTACCCTGCCCCAAGCAGGCAAGACATGATGAGGGGGACTATGGGCCCCCTACAAAGCATAGTATCCAATGGACTAACACTGAAATCCAAATTACTAGGGTTTGATTCCCAATGCCAGCTCTTATGCCAATGCCAGGACCTAGTCCCAATGATGGTTTCATCCCCAATACCAGGACCTTTTCCCAATGCCAGCTCCAGCGCTGATTCTGGGCCCCATCCCCAATGCCAGCTCATATGCTGATGTTGGGACCTCTTCCCAATTCCAGCTCTTATGCTGATGCTGGGGCCCCTCCACAATGATGCTTGCCAGATCCCCTCCATTGTGTCCGCGCCAGCTACCTTGGCCCTACCACCCTCCCGCCTGGATCTGGTGCCCCCACCTTGGCTCTGACCCTTAGCTGAGGCTTGGAGGGGGCTCTGTTGGGATATTCTCTTTATTGGGGGAAGCCCCAACTAGGGGTCAAGACTCACCTACAGGCAAATGCTGGATTGGGCTCCCCATTAACTTGGTTTGAGCCCAATCCAAAGTATTAGGGATCAGCCTCAATAATGTTTAATTAAATTAATATTTGACACCAGCAACTAATGCTGTAGATGCCAAACAAGATATCAAGTTACAGCAAATCCCATCTCAGTGCTTGCACCTCAATCAAGTACCCTTTTTTGATAAACGGTTACTTATGCTAAGGATGGTCCCACTCCCTTTGTATAAATAGTTTTATTTATCTCAATTGCGGTTGGCAATCAATGCCAAGGTTTCCAAATATTAATTCTAACCTTGAGGTCCTATAAATACCTTGAGGCTAAATTTAAATCAATTACCAATTCTCGCCTACCTCTTTTCCTAATTTAGCTTATTAAGGCATAGATGGCCTATCAACTTGCTGGGGGCTTTGGGACCTGATTTCATATGATCTGGGTTGGAGTTTCTCCCCCATGTCACAACAGTGTAGGTGGTGGTTTCATGTACAACAGGAGAAATGGACCAAAACCTGAAACTGAGTCAGGACATCACAATAGGTTTTAGCCACAGTTTGACAATAAAAAGTCCAAAAATCAAGTAAAGACTTAGTGTCAAAATCCGAGGATTGCTTGCTAGATTAATTAAATTCTGCTTGGTAGACCGGGATGAAGTTCATCCAGTGGATACTCAATATTTCCAGTTGCTTATGATTTTAGAACCGTTCAGAAACACTCTAAGCATATTCAGATGGCTCCAATTTTTCTGACCAACTTTGGGTTTAATTTTCTCTTCATAATTGGGAACTTCAGCTGAGGCAGGCAAAGTTGCAAGCTGGGGATCCTGAGATCCCAGCTTGCTGACACTCTCCAAAAGTGACTTTAGATACAAATTGAATAAATATATAATAAAAATAGACTTTATTTAAGACTAGATTATTTGATGATCAGTCATTAGGCCAGGCGCTGGTATTTATACCTCTAGGGCATCTCTTGGCCACACCAGAGTGCAAAACATCAACATATATTTTACCACCTTAGTTTGACCCTTGAACTGATATGACTGAAACCTTTTCTTAGGTTTATTGGTGGCAATATACTCTCAAAATTGGGAGGATTTCAGGTACAAAAATTGCGATAAAAGCATGAAAAATTATCCTAGGATCTTCTTGATTTGAGTTTCATCATACTGCTGACAAAATACACCTTCAATAAAATCCTTGCCTCAATTGAAGTAGATGAAATACCCCTAATTGGGACATTGGCAAGCCTCTCCCTCAATAGCACTAGGTACTCCATTTTGGACGGTCCATGTGCAAGTGCTATCATGCCAATTATGCAGATTGACATATGAATTTCGCCCTAGGGCAGAAAATTGATTACGTTGTTCATTTGTTTGATTGTCCATGAGACTTTTAAACGTTAACTTTGGGTCAGTCCCAAATAATTTTGCATACAAATTTCTTAATATTTTTTTTAGTACTAGATGGTCCCAACCCACAAATTTCTTAATATTGGTCCTGGTTAATAGGTACTAATTGTCAAGGATTGGGGCAGAGATAATTGGCCAAACTGTGCAAATTTATTCAGCCCAAGCTGCTAATAGAATAATTTAATTAAATTGACGTTGAATTGATCAACCTGGCTGAGTAGTTGCAGAGAAGGTATTCTAAATGTGCGGGGATATCTTGCCTGAGCTTTAGTAATATAATTAAATCCACATAGCAATAATTGGCCTGCGCCATGTTAATTGTAATAAGTTTTAATTAGATTGATAGTCTGGAAGTTTTAAATTACACTTCCAATGGGGCAGGTTTTATCTCAAAGTTACCCTGAGCGGATTCTCCAAAAATGCAATGAAGTAAACAAGAAAATACAGATTAATATTGACCTAATTTTTAATTTTTGAAAAGATGAAATATTTATAGGCTTTTTTACAGTTTATAAATCTATCAGATTGAATTAATCTCTGCACAATCAAATCTTCAATCAGTTGATCAGGATCTGATTGATCATTAACTTTGATAGATTGTAATAGATTGCTCACTCCTTCTGATGATGTTGGGGGAATTGAGGAAGGGGATTTTTTTGGAGATATGCGAATTTGGTAAAATACTGACACTTCCCCCTCAAGATTTGATCGCGGTGGAGGATGAATATAATTTACCACAATACCAGTATCAGTATGAACAATTGAATATTTTAATCCTTTTTAAAATATAACTCTATAAGGACCAGACCAATTAGTTCCCAGCTTTTCAGTCCATCTACCTGGCCAAGAATGATAATACATAACATAATCTCCAATCTGATATTCAGGTAGACTGGTTTATGTTGATTGCTTTGTAGAGTCTCTCTTTAATTTGCAGGTTTCAATTAAATTCATTTCTTGATCCTGGAGGTGGATAATCTCATCAGCCAAATTTCTCATAACTAAATCAGAATTTTCTGGGATGATTTCTTCAAGGATAGTCTGAACACTAGAAGGGACTGAAGAATCCTGCCTATATATACACTTAAACGGGGACATCTTGATAATGTGGTGATAGCTTATCTGATAAGCAAACAAGGCACTTGGTAAATAATAATTCCACTGAGTCATATCAGTCAAGGCCATTTTCCTTAAAATTGAGACCAAGGTTCCATTAACTCGTTCAATGGCCCCATTTGTGGATGGATTATATGGGACAACAAATCTCTGAGTAGTGTTAAATAATTTTGATAACTCCTGTATAAGCTGTGAGGTGAAATTAGTCCCATTATCTGACATAAGGACCTTCAGACATCCATGTTGGGAAATAATATGCTGATATAGGAATAAGGCTGTAGTCTTAGCCAAAGGGGTAGCAATTGAAATGGCCTCAACCTATTTGGTCAAATGGTTAATGGAAATAATAATATACTGATGACCATGCACTCCTCGAGGAAAAGGCCCTACAACATCAATGCTGACTACTTTGAACGCCTTGTTTGGGGAAATGACTTGATGTTGATAAGTAGGGTTGGTAGTTCCATGACGTTTGCAAATAATACATGAGTCAAGAGTCTCCCAAATGAACTCGGTCATGTTGTTCCAATAGTATTGAGTCTTCAACCATTCTCAAGTTTTCTTTAAGCTTCTATGACCAACTTGTTCATGACCTTCCATTACAGCGTGAAACCTGGAGTTGGGATGTAGGAAGGGCAACCACTTAGACTTGACTTTCTTATACAAAGCTCCATCTTGAATCATAGTATCCTTGGTAATTGATTTTAGATAGGCTCAATCCTCTTCAGTCTCTCAATCCCATAATTTACGGTTGTCCAATAAGATTATACAAGCGTTCTTCTTTTTCTGGTTCCAAGGTCAGTATAGGTAGTTGGGATAACCCATCTGCATTTTGATGCTGAGCTCCTGAGCAATGAACAATGAAAAAATCGTAATTTTGCAATCATAAAGCCCAATGGTCCAACCTCCCATCAGGATCCTTCATATTCTGCAGCCATCGTAAGGAGGAATGGTTGGTAATAACAGTGAAATGGGTACTATATAAAAAGGGCCAAAAATGCTTGATGGCCAAAATTACCGCCAAAAATTCCTGCTCAGTAACACTATAAATTTCGTTTGGCCTTTGACAAAGTTTTGATATAGTAAGCAACAGGATGATCCTTATTTTCTTCATCACACTGAGATAAAATAGCCCCAATAGCGACATTGCTTACATCCATATGTAGAAAGAAAGGCTAATCAAACTGGGGGTGAATTAGAACAGGTGCCTTTATCAAGGCGGTATGCAGAGAATTGAAAGACTGTTATTGAGCTGATCCCCACTCAAAAGACACTCCTTTTTGCAATAGATAAAATAAGGGTTCAGCCATATCAGCAAAGTTGGGAATAAATTGCCAGTAATACCCAACTATACCATGAAAGACTTGAATATCTCGTAAAGAAGAGGGATGAAGCATCTGTTGGATGGCTTGAACTTTGTCCACAAGGGGTCAAATCCCTTTAGTTGAAACCTGATGTCCTAAGAAGTCCATTTCATTTTGAAAAAATGAGCACTTGGAGGGCTTGAGTTTTAAGGAAGAGCCCCAAATTTGGCTGAAAACTTCTTATAAATGTATAAATGCTCAGTAAAGGTTTTGGAAAACATGGTAATGTTGTCAAGATATACCAGAACACAAGTGAGCTTTAAATCCCGGAGCATACTATCCATGGCCCTAAGGAAAGTTGCAGGGGCATTGCTTAGGCCTTGAGGCATGCGAGTTGGTTCAAACAACCCTTCACTCAATATCAGGGCACACTTGGCATGATCTTCAGGAAAAAGTTCGATTTGCCAATATCCACAGGCTAAGTGTATGGCCAAAAAATAGGTGGATCCAGACAACAACCTAAGAGAATCATCAATCCTAGGTAAGGGATAACAGTCCCATCAGGTAATAGCATTCAATCGATAATAATCCATCATGACTCAATGAGAGCCATCTTTCTTTTTAACCAACAATGGGGGATGCCCAAGGACTATTGGATGGTTTCAATAATCCAGCCTCCAACAATTGATGCAACTCCTTAGTAACCTGGGCTTCTACTTTAGATTTATGATAGGGCTTCGCACAAATAGGAAGGTAATCACCAGTTTCAACAGTGTGCATTACTTCTTTAATCTTCCCAAAATCATAAGTATGCTTAGCAAAGATGTCAGAATATTCATCTAACAATTGAAGCACTTGTTTCTCCTGTTCCTTAGAGAGATGTTTCCCAATAGCAGGTACCAAAGTAAGGATTTCCTGATCACTCTCCAATCTAAAGTCTTGTAGACTCCCAAAGGGTTTAACATCATAGATATGAGATAAGGGTAACAGCTTGACATAAGCAATTGGGTGCTCTTGATCTACCAGTTTTGGCATATCAGTAAGGTTCGCTAGTAAGACAAATAAAGAGCCTGAATAAGCATAATCCAATATTCCAGGACAAGGCAAGAGTTCTTAGGCAGAAGGATTGACAGTGCCCTGTACTTGTAGCAAATGCCCCTTGGGAATCAAAAAGTGCAAAGAAGTATTAATGATCACTTGTGATTTTGGTGGATTAACTAATTTCTCAGGAGAAAAATAGGCATCCCCTATTCAATATCAGCCATGGTAGGAGGTAATTTCATAACTCAAATTATTGAGTACAATAGCTGGAATGGTAAAAGTTAGTTTCCCAATTTTCAGGGGGAAAACAAAAAAGCTCCAATAGACTGAGTACTCTGAGGCCCAGCCATGCCATATTCTTTATAATGAGAAATATTGGGTGTTAATTTGATCCATTTGACCAATTTTGATGAGACAACATTCACCGGGGATCCAGTATCTATGATAGCTTTGGCATTGACTTGATTCACTTGGAAGTCAATATGGGTAATGGTGCTTCTGAACTGAGAGGATAATGCCAATAAGGAGGGCAAGGAATAAGAAGAATGTTCATCTTTATTACACTCAATTGAACTTTGATGCTCTTGCTGCGCACTCATATCATTATCAAGGTGGAGAATCTTATTGGTCTTATCTCTTTTCTTCTTCTCATCTGCTTCCTTTTTAAAAAAATGATCCTCAGTATGGAAATAGCGATGACAGTAGTTACACTGGATCGCCCTAGTGTTCTCAGGCATGGCGTAGACTTTGGGGCGACTAGGTCTAGGAGACTCATAAACTTGGGGTTTTTTGGAGAATTGAGGAGGCAATTCCAATAAGGCCTCCTTAATGTCCAAAATACTTTGGAAATTCTTTTTGACACTGATTAGATAAACTTGCATTTGAGTCCTGGAAGTAAAAGCTGACAGAACTGCGGTAATTGCATCATCCAAGTTTAACTGACCACAGGCTACTAGAGTTTGAGCTTCCCAATAGAACCAATGAGCAAAGTCTTTGATAGATTCATTTCAGTGGGGCTGTATACCCATAAAAGCCTGCTTTTGAGAGGATAAGGTTTGCTCACTCCCAAATTCTTTGATCAACGCTTCTTTGACCTGAGACCAAGTAGAGCAAGTCATTAAGTGGGGAACCATAATATCTTGAGCCAATTGAGTAAGGCAATTAGGCAAGTAATTCATCTTTTGGTGATCCGTGGCCTCACTTAATGCCTTTTCATAAAGATAGAGAAAGGAGATAATAATGCTGCCTTTCCCATGGGGAGTATTTGTCCTTGAATACTGGCTTGAAACTCATGGGAGCATTGGTGGTCAAAACATGCACTCCAGGTTGTTCTGATTGAGTGGAAACATAAGAGGTGGAATCTGAAACTTGAGAAGAAAATTGAGGGTAAGGACCAACAGCTTCAGTACAAACTTCACTAATCTGATGATTCAGATCAGCATGCCCTACTTTCTCATCTAATTGGCGAGATAGCTCAAAAATCTGTTCCTGCTGTGCGTTGTACTTGATTTCCAGCATCTCAATTTTCGCTTGGAGCATTTCCCCTTTTGATTTTCAAGCATGTAGTAAGATATTGGTATCCTTGGCCCATTTTCCCAGATTGATCAATTCATTAGATAATGACTGAAGTGACAAGAGGGGATCAATTGGTACCCCATTGGGGGTTAGGTTACACTCTTTGGCCAATTTGGAGAGCTGTTCACGCAAGTGGTTCATCATGTTCAAGAGAGAATCAATTTGATGGTAAGATCCTGAACAAACCCTCTCTCCATTCTCTTTAAACCTCCTGAACTTCCTTGGGAAACTGTACATCAACAAAATTAGACATCCCATAATTGAGCTGAATGAGCTGCTGATGTACTTCATTGAGAAAGCTCGATTATTAATGATAGCATCACGATTATCTTGGCTAAACTCAGAGGCTGACTTGAAAAATTTAGAAATATAATTATTCAAGGATTGGATTCCTTCTAATAAATTGAGCTATCCTTGACGGTGCATTCCAACTACAGGTAGCAAATGGTATAAGGTAGGATGTACAAGTTGTTGTAGATATTGTTCATAGCCAATCCCTGGCGTTTGAGAGGTTTGCAGCACTTCTCACAATATAGAAGGTACTGCATTAGATCAAGATCAGGTAGAACGGATTCCAGGGATTAAGGCCCCTTCAAGAATTTGATTAATGATATCTTGTAAAGCCTTAGGCGGTATTTGAAAGTCCGAGGTAAAACTTAAGTTAGGACCATAAAATTTCAAGTTAGCCTAAAAACCCAACGTGAAGGGTAATCTTGGGATTTGGGCTCCAGTTGAATGGACCCATCGAAAAATACTACCTTGCTCTTGATCTTGAGCTTCATCAGGCGAAAAATGAGAATCCATGGTAGTGATAGACGTTGTCACTGGTGCGTAACTCAGAGTTCCCCTGTAGTGAGCACCAGTCTGGAAGTTTTGAATTACACTTCCAATGGGGCAGGTTTAATCTTGAAGTTACAATGGGCGGATTCTCCAAATGGTTGATAGATTTAAATAAAAATATAGGTTATAATTTGAACTAATCTTTATTTTTGGAAAGAGGGAATATTTATAGGCTTTTTTACAGTTTGTAATCTATCAGAGCGAATTAATCTCTGCACAATTGAATCTTCAATCAATTGATTGGGATCAGATTGATTGCTAACCTTGATAAATTGTGATATAGTACTCGCTCCTTCTTATGATGTCAGGGGAATTGATGAAGTAGATTTTTCGGAAATATGAGAATTTGGTGAAATCCTGACACATACTCTCACCTTAAAAGATTTGTGGGGTCATTGTCCTCTTCATAAATCATAAGGAACATACCTGACGCCACCAGGTATGCGAGCATATCATCTGCCATACTAGGAAAATGCCCACAGGTTGGGAATGTATCCCTGCTCGCAGTTGTTCAACAGTCCAGGTCACCTGTAATAACATTTGTCACTTTAATTTGCACTTTCAAGAAGAATTTCCAAAAATGTTGGTTTTTGTGGGGTTGGATGACGCTTATACAGCAATCACATGAAGTATTTTACCAGTAGACTTGTCATAGTCATGGACACAAGAATTCTTCTTGCATGTGTCTCCTCCACAAATTCCAAATCAATATGTTTGTTCAGCACTATGACCACCACGTGATATGACCAAAGCTCCTGACACTTAATCTTCAGGAACCACAGGTGATTCTTGGGGTCTATTTTTGAATTAAGTACCATTTCACGCTGGCTGTGGGCCCAAGTTTTATATAATAAAATTGAGTCAATATAAATATTAGTTTAACTTATGAAATTTCCTCATTTATATTTGCATGCTAGCCATCCACCTAGCATTAGTGGTTGCAGGGATCATTGACGGCTGCATGACCCATGAGTATGATGCCTTTTAGAATTGTGCATTAAATTTTTATTGAAAGTTGTTTTGTTAATAACAGATGGCGCCACAGATGGGTGATGAGATGAAGATGAACAGCGGTTGCAGTTGCACAAAATCGGGATTTTGTTGCCAGGCACCACATGTACGGGGTACTCCATTGCCAACTCAGTCTCCTTGTCAATTGAGAGAGGAGACAGCTTTATCACTGAATGGGATATTTGCTACAAGGAAGGCGTGTGAGTGGCAGAAGTAGCTGGGGTTTCCAACTGATTGTTAGGATTGGCATCAGGGGCTGACTGACCTCAAGGCACTGGATTAGAATAAGGGATGAGATTTTCTCCTCTTTTCTATAGACAACTGCCAGATTGGCTGTACCATTAGTGAGTTACTCAGCTGGAGAAGCCAATTTTCTGGCCCCCTTTTCATTATGACTCAGCAAGGGTTTTGCCCCCTTCTGCCAACAAATTCCTCCTACTCCACCCACTCAGCGTGGGTGGGATGGGCCTGAGGTGACCTGGCGTAGGGTTCTTCATCTATTTGATTAGATTCCAGGTTCAGATTTATGAATTTCTCATCCACTGCCACCGGATGTTTAGTCAGCTCCTGTGTCCACGCTTCTTTAAGGGATGAATCCAGCTCCTGTTGCTGATAAATAATATCCATGACCTCTAATAGGTTACGTGGCAGTCACCCTTTAGCTATGGGACAAAAAATACTTTGGTTCTGAACTTTGTGATGACACTGACTAAGTCATACTTTTATAATGGAGGGTTTTGCCATCTTATGATGGCAATGTGCCATTGTGTGCCCTGTTTGGAAACAAAAGTGACAAACCTGTTTGTCATCCTCTTGTTTCATGTAAATACCCGTTAGAGGCCTGGAATACAGTTAAACTGAGGAAGAACTATTTTGTTGGTTTTCATCCATGGTTCAGGCTCATACATTGCTTCCACCATAAAGGAAAAAATACCAAGCGGTATAATCACCACCAGCTTACCAAAATTCGTGGACCTCACCATAATATAATATGTCAGTATGAATTGCCTCATGAACCTATTCACAGGTGCAGTCTGTTGGAAAATTATAACAAGTCATCCATTTGGCAGTTTAAATTTTCATATTGGGTGGGTTTGGTGCGCAGGTAGAGATCCATGTAAAGGATGCACAGTTCATTAAATCCGCTTATGGTTGAGTTCGTTGGAGATCAAAATAATGATGTACCCAAATTCTGGACCCAATGATGGTCAAAATACTGCCAACCAGTACGCGGTCAGACTCTTGATAAATTGTGATGATCAGATCTGATCACTCCTCCTCCCCAACCATTTGGAGATGGAAATGGATAGCATCCTGAAGATACAATTTAGGAGCCTGTTAGTCAGAAAACCCACCATTTATAAATGAACAAATAAAATCAATATGCATACTGGCATCTCATGATTCTTCATTTGAGAGGCGGTTGCCACACAATATGATTAGTTATCAACGCAGGGTGTTGGAGCCTCTGAAGTGGTCTTCCCTTTTAAGATCCAGCTGATGGCTTCATCAAGTCAAAGTCATGGGATAAGAACCAATGTATCTAATTCAGATGAACGACCCATTTATAAATGATGTAGGCTATAGCTGTGGCAATTTTGAGGGCTTTACATCCCAATGCATCTTCAGGAGAGAAGCCAAACAGGACTAGCTTAAAGAAGCCTTGTGGTCACACGCCGCATTCATATATTAGAGGAGTTTATCAAGAGAAATAGCACTTCACTGACACCAATTGCGCACTGTAACATTTTATCACCCATCATAGATAAACAGGCGTGTTGCTTCTGTGGGTAGATCCACCTCACTCCATTGGAATGCTTCAAATGAAGTAAATTATTCCTCTGAATTTGGGTAGCAGGAGTGGGCTCAGGAAATGACTGTTTCCAGCCCAAATGGTTATAGCTCAAATACCCATTTTGAGTCAATCCTGACTGAGTTCTGGGGTTGTAACCCTGCGCTTAGCCACCACTGCTTGAAGCGGGATCTCTTGCTCAATCCAGAAATGAGCAGTCTCAGGGGTGAATCCTGCCATATCCCAATCTGTTGCAGCAGCCAGGGAGCATAGTCGCGCCAGAGCTTCCATTTGGCCAGCAAGAAGGAGCAGCCATGCAGGGTTTTATGAATGTTTTTTGTAACTTTTAACTTACCCAGCCCTAGACGTGATTTATAGTGGTGTTAGCAAATACTAGTACTTTATCTCAATGGGGTATAATCATTTGCGCTCCAGCTAATAACAACTTCCAGTATCCACTCCTGGAAGGTCCCCAATTCAATGGCTTTTTATTTCGTCCAACCTGCTTGCAGAAAGTCAGAGACTATAGCAGGAGTGATGCAATTGTATGACCAGTGTAAGGTTTTAGTAGCCTTAACTCAGCTGTGATCCACGGTAGTGCCTCCTCAGGAGAAAAGGTGGTGTATAACATTTGAGGGCAACTTCAATGGAAAGTATGTGATGTGCCCAGTTGAGCGCAATCGCAGTGTTGGGGAACATTTTGACATATACGGTCAGTTCTGCTAACAAGAGACCTGAGATTTTCACCAAGGCGCCACCTTGGCGGGAATAACTGCCTTATTAAATTACATTGAATCAAAGAGGTCAATGCTGCCATCCAGCCAAGCCTTGGCATCAGTGAGTTTTAGGTCCTCTTGTAAAGCTTCTTCCACCATGTGGTGGTCCATTGGCAGCTTCATCCACTTGAGGGCTTTCTCAGTGCAAAAAAACAATGATTTAAATATTATTGACAACTTGAAAAGAATCTGGGTGTCAATCCACCATTTTGCTGCCCCAGCTGAAAACTTTCTAGTAAGGCAAGTGGCTGCTGTCTGAGGAAAATGTGCTTTGAAAATCTATTAGGTTGCTGTCATATATGGTGTCAGAATTGCAGATGACCACATAATCCAACCCTTTGACCAAATATAATATTCAACAATTATGTTATAATTGTATAGGATTGGCAATAGTGGCCAATTGATAAAAATATTGTTGGGCGTCATCCCCCAATGATATTAGAGTTCTCTGACTAATGAATTATTGTCATGCATCATCCTCAATGATATTTGAGGCCGCCAATAGATAATTTTGTCAAGCATCATCCCCAACGAAATTAAATAATAATTTGATATAGGGATAACACCCAATAGTCAAATTATATGGAATTGTTCAGAGCGGAATAAGTTTGGAGTCATTGGAAACTACCAAAACGTTTGAACGTTGGAGGAATAATAGTTTTGCTATTGGCTGAAACAATTGGTTTCAAGTACCTAATTCCAATTGTTTGGTCCGCTGAACACCTGAGGATTACGCTGCCTAAGAAACCCAAGGCAATGGTACTCAAAGAGATTTAGTGCCTAACACTGAGGGTCAAAACCAATATAAGTGCACAAATATTCTCATTGGACAGCTGAAAAGTTGTGTGATGATTCTAACTATAAAAACCCCATATAATTCCCTAATAAAATTAGATTGAAATTGATATTAACTTAGTTGTTTAAACATTGGTTGTTTAAAACATTACTCTTAAGAGAATAGTGCAAGGATCAGAGATTCTTAGGTTGGTTATATCAAAATCTCCGCTTGGTTCTGCAAGAAGGGAATAGGGAAAGTGTTCCCTACCAGTACAAGAACACCTTCAAGAGGAAGAAGCACCTGTCTATCGTTGGACAATACTCAACGTGGCTTTTGGGGATTCAACTTTAATTATAGACTTCATAATATTATTGCCCCAGTTCATATTATCAATCAATGCAAGGATCCACGAATCTGTGCAGTTGAAATCCAGGGCTAAAAGCGAGCCAACAAAGCCCAAGATTTTAACATTGGTGCTCACTACAGGGGGTAGTTGAGATGTCAAAAGCCAATTTAAAATAGCAATATCCTTTAAGGAAGAGCTTCAGAAGCTCTGGGTGGAACTACAGGCCATCAATGAAAATGTGCTCAGCTTGGCATCTCAAGCCGATGCTAGTACATTAGAGGAGCATATGATCAAGGCGGAGGAAACGCTCAAACAATTAGGAATAGTTAATAACTACCTATGTTGAAAAGTTGCCTCTTTAAAGTGGAAAGAGGGCGAACTTCTCAAGGAAATTTTTTAGAAAACCAAACAGGAAGCGGATTGAGAATGCATCTGATGGTTTCATGAGGAGATGGAGAAGATGACCAAGCATATAGAGGAGTTGGAGAAACACCAATGTGATTGCAAACAATTTGAGGCTAATGATGCCAAAGCAAAGGCATGTGAAACGCCAAGCAATAAGACCTATCCTCCCCAAAACATGCCTAAACCATTTGCTGGTGTGTCAGAAATGACTCCTGAAGTAAATCCCTATGGCCTCTCGAGTAGCTGGGTCAGGATCTCCTACTAGCGGAGCAACTAAGGAATTTTGAAAATGCTGAAATTGCCCACCTTTCACTGGGATAACGCACCAGCGTTTTTCTGCTTATATGAGATGACCATGATTAGTTATGTGGGCTGACAAAAAGCAGTAACCATAATGAACTGCCTTAGCACAGGATGCTAAAATATGGTGCTTTCTCACCTCAATGGGGACAATTGGTCATACGCGGAAGCCAAAGCCACCATTATGTTGGAATTTGGAAGCCCTACTCAGATGGCGAATTGTAAACAAGAGTTCATGGGTATCAATTCCTCAAAGATGAGACTCTGGCTAGTTTTTCCGACCATTGTACCAAGAAGCTCAGATCTTGGCAGGAGCAGATGTGTCAAGTGACTTTGACGCCCAGATAGCCATGCAGTTGGCACTTTGGACCTACCAAGAATTGCATCAGATTATGGTGGTTGTGCTAGTGACTCAAACAACGACCACAAAGATGGTGGATCATCTGAAGATTCTTAGAGCCACGTTTGATGCTCCCAATCGCACTTTTAAAGTAATTCAAACGAAGGCCCAAAATATTGTCAAATTTGCTGAACCATCTAAAGAATATGAGGGTCAAGTTATGTTGGGAAGTAAACCCAAAGTTCAAAAACAAGCGGACAAATTGACAAACTGCTGTTTCCAATGCGGGAAGTTAGGCCAAGTAATTGCCCAGTATCAGGAAAGAAAGCTGAAGGATCAGATTAATCTCGTTCAAACTCAAGAGACTGGTTAAGATTTGGGAAAAGGACCAGCAGTCTAGATCAGGGACAATTTAGAACTGCTGATAAATTTGTCCCAACTGACATAATGTGAGAGGAAATCAATATCTCTGATCTATTCATGGATGATGACTCGCCAGATCCGCTCCATCAGGGAATTAATTGGATGTTAACGCTATAACTCAAGCCAAAGCAAGGGGATTGATCCCAAAATTGTTAGTGAGATCGCTTGGCCCTACATATAACAGCTAGCAGAGAAAGTTAGATCTGCCAAAAGAGCCCTGAAGGCTTAGTCAAAACGAAGTTGGATGAGATTAACGTTTCTTTATCTATAAGCACAATCAAGGAGTCATTCCCTGATTTATCCACTCAAATAATCCACACACTTGATTCAGAAAATAAGGCCACTATCCATTCAGTAAATACTTTACTACAGTACTTGGAGTGCACCTATGTCAATATTCTAGTCAATATGATAAGAGTCCGAGCCATAATTGATAGTGGAGTGCCAATCAACATTGTTTCCACCAAATTAGTGACACGTATGAAAAACTCATTGGATTTGGAGCACCAAAAAGAGCATGGAACAGCTGGACCAGACATTACCATCTCATGTGGAGCCTACAGTGCGCTACCACTTCAGTTTGGATTGCTGATGGTGTCAGCTCCGCTATAGTGCTGGCCAATCCAAACTATGATATACTTATTGGGACAGAGTTCTTGAGGAAGTATGGGGTGAAATGTGATTTTGAAGAAAACACCCTGACGATATTGGGGCAGACGTTGCCTTTGATTTATCAGCGGAAAGGAGAAACTCCGCTGAAAAAGAAAAATACTTTGTCAATTTAAATTATAGTGATGTTATTATACCCATTCACTATAAACTATTCAGATGGAAACAGAAACCAATGCTGACAGAAATTATAGAGAATTGGAGAATGCCTATAAGGGTGAACGCAGCAAACACTATTCTTCCAGGGGCTCAAATCATAGTTAACACTGGGTTAACGGTGGAACTTCCAGAACAGCTATATGGAGAAATTATCAATCCCTGGGAAAAATCAAGGATCAAACCGTAGGTTGCACCAGGGATCTTAATTCCAGGTCATGAAGAGATACGAGTATTAGTAGCCAATCTGGGAGAGAAGCAAATAAAAATTAAAGAAAAATCAGACCATTGCGTTTCTGCACTTACTCCCAACAGCGGAACTATACACTTTTCAGAAATTTGGATCATTTTTTTGAAATGGGATTACCAGCGGTAGTTACAAAAAATTTTATGTATTAGTGGATTGCAAGCAGCTAACCAATCTGACTAAAAATCAGCAGGAGGGCGTGCTACAATTATTTGAAAAATATTGGACAATATTCACTCAGAATGATCATGACTTAGGATGTGCAAAAAACGTACTCCACAAATTTGATACTGGGGAACGTCCACCAATATGAATGAGACCTTTTTGTAGGTCAAGAGCAGCGGAAGCGGAGGTCAGCAATGAAATAAGCAAGTTA
Source organism: Massospora cicadina (assembly GCA_022478985.1). Classification (NCBI taxonomy): domain Eukaryota; kingdom Fungi; phylum Entomophthoromycota; class Entomophthoromycetes; order Entomophthorales; family Entomophthoraceae; genus Massospora; species Massospora cicadina. The sequence continues at coordinate 166,689 of JAKSZP010001393.1, forward strand.
GTGGAACATGTATACTCGTTCCATCATCAAGCCCATGGGTGAGTCTAATCCTGTTGGTAAAAAAGAAGGATGGTTCAAATTGAGTAGTGATTAACTATCGCCAACTAAACAAGATCACTAAAAAAGGCTCCTATCTGCTGCCCCAAATTGATGATGCACTTGATCACCTGGGAGAGGCAAAATACTTTTCAGCTATGGACCTGATTTTGGGCTAATATCAAATTGATTTGCCAAAAGAAGATCAGGAAAAATTTGCAATAATTACTGCACAAGGACTATACCAGCTGACCAGAATGCCCCAAAGATTATGGAATGCGCCGACAACTTTTCAGCAAGCTATGGAATCAATAATTAGTGACCTGAAGCTATCCTGTATGCTAATCTACTTAGATGATATTAATGTCTTCAGTAAAACCTTCTCCGATCATTTGGAGCATCTGGAGGAAGTTTTCAAGCAGTTGGCAGCGGCGAATCTAAAAATTAAGCCAAGAAAATGCCACTTTTTCAAAAAAGAATTCAAATACTTAGGGTTTGTTATATACTCTAATGAATTACAACTGCAACCCATGAAAAAGGAAGCTATTGAGCGGATGTCAATCCTGAAAAGTGTTTGGGATATTCAAGTCTTTTTGGGAATGGTCAGGTACTATCACTGATTCATCAAAGACTTCACTGGAATTGCCAAACCCCTATTTCACCTACTTAAGGATCTGAAAAAGAGATTTATGTGGAACAAAGAGGCCCAGAAGTCGTTTGATAAGCTCTGAAAATATCTCATGAGCAGCCCAGTGTTGAAATATCCAAATTTTAGTCAGGAATTCATAAACCAAGCGGATGCCTCATTAATGGCGATTGGAGCCATTCTAAGTCAATTAAATGACAATGGGGACAAACATCCAGTAGCCTACGTGAGCAGAACACTGTCGCCAGCAGAAAGTATATTATACTGTGACAGATTAAGTGTGTCTGGTGGTCATCTGTAAAAATTTACTAGTTGTTCTTATTGGCAAACAACCCTAGTAATCTTTTTACTGCACAGGTTCAATTTCCTCATGCACCTCACGTTATAAAGAATATATTATCCAATTATAGTATGGAGACTATTATCTGTAGTTGAGTTAAAACTATTATCAGGCCCAACGCTTTGCCCAGTATTTCCAATTAAATACTTGATAGTTGTACTTGTAGGGATTCGTTCCCTATAATACTGTCCACTCAATCTTCATCAAGATCCTCTGATGACAGTCTCCTTCAGCCCAACACACAGTCAGCAGCAATCCCTTAGTTGTGGTTCCCTTCATCTCTAGATCCCCACTCAGATCTCTACTCTTCTCTGAGAGTCTACCAATTATTGCCTTCTGCAATAATATCCTTGAGATGGAACTTTGCACTGGATGCTGATAGTCTAACTATAACCAAATCTATAATAAAACTAACAATGTTCTAATGTATTAATTTGTATCTGTTTTTGTCTATATTTTATTATAGTGAATCCTAGGGAGTTTATAGGGGATTTGGCTGTCTAACCCTCAGTTGACACCTCTTCAATGAAATGGCAGCCGTTGCCATTGAATCACCCTTCCTCATCTTGGCAGCGATGGTCTTCCCCATCCTGGTTAGGATTCTGTCATTGGACATCCTTAAGACCTCAAATGGAAAGAGTCAGAAACGTATCCCTAACGTTTTTCTCTTGATCCAAGCGAATCAACCATAATTGGCTATTGACCTGCTTAGGTAATGAGACTTATTACCCATTATGGCAGGTCACTTCACCAACCAATTGATTTGCTAGTTGCAGGCGAAATCACTTACCTTGCAACTCACCATACATTCCCAATCAGTCAGTGATGAAACCCGACCAATCCTAATCAGTACACCTGATAGTTAATCACTATCAGATGCCCCTATTTCATTGGCTACTCCACCTGATGAGATATTGGGTATTCATCTGGATCAATCCCTGATGGATATGACCAGGCGAATATCCCAAAATCCCCCAAACGTAGTTCCTCCAAAATTCTGGTTAACTGATTTCTGATTCTCTTTGCTTTAGGGAATTTTCCCCTGCAATACCAGGTAATCTAGCAGGCTGGGAATATGGGCAAAAATCCCAACACATCCCCCTCTTGCCTAGATTTCCAGTGAGAAAAGGACTGGGGCATAGGAACACCACTTTAGACACCTGGTTGAATACTTCATTGGTTCAAATGGAGTACACTCATCAATACTCCATGCTGCTCAGGACGACCTTTAGCATACAGCATTCCTCCTCTTCCTCCTCGCTACCACCAACTCAGAGCGCGGTCCCCACAACCTCTTGTCATGCCAGGTTGATTGATTTACTTGTGACGATATTATTCCCAGGGTATGGTTTTCCCCCCGTCAGGGTATATGATCTTCTGTCATATTCAGGATTCTTGGTCCAGCGTCCTTAAATTCCTGATTCTCTCCTCATCCTAGACAGGAGACTCTTGACATCGATGTTTGTTTCGCGGCTTGGTTAAGAATACTTATTTCTATTCGCCCTCATTATTTTACTCATAACCTCTTGGCTGTAAGTCATTATAATTTATTCCCTCAGAAAGCTTATTTCATTAATTTTTAAAATTAATTTCCCAAAAATTGGAGCCTAATGGATTAAAGAGTGCATAATGTCAACTTCTGTATAAGTCTGACATTACCCCTCTAGTCCTGCTCATATGTTGAACTCAGAATCCCTCTATCAGCAACTTCTTAACAGTCTGTCAGATTCGGGCCTCCACCTCTTCCAGCAGATGAGTTGGAATGCTTGACGAAACCTCTTCTATGGTCCTTCCAGGACTTATATGCCTAGTCTGGTGCAAGGGCTAGTCCTTCCATCAAAGTACTGGAAATGGTAACCAATCTCTCCAAAACCATGCGTGCCATCGTTTTAAACAACTCTTGGCTGACTCTTCCCTTGCAGTCAATCCCCAAGGTGTACTTCAAAACCTTTCTGGATTCAGCTCCTTTCACTGATGCTCTAGACATCATCGTTGATGCTCAGAGGTTATGCTGGTCACTTTGGATCATTCATTCTTGGCTGGTTCAGATTTGCTCCCTGAGTTCCTCTTCTGACTCAGGAAATAATACAAACCCGCTGTGCTGGTTTCTGAGCTTTCAATCAGGGACAGCATACATTTTGAGCTCCCCTATGCTGAACTTTGGGCCAGGTTAATAAGTCATTGACTTTAGCGCTGAATCCCTCTGATCTGGACAACCTTCTGGATCAGGATACTACCGCTTATGCTCTCCGCTTTGCTGGCCAAGCTCTTAGAATTTGGTCAATGAAGCTTTCAGCCTCTCCTGGCTTCCATAGGTCATTCAGCTTCAGCTTGTGTGAAGCCCATAGTCATCAATTATAAGATGCAATCTGCTCTTTACACAATTACCTCTTCTCTGGAGCCCTTATCACTATCTTCCATTGATGGCGTTAATTGGAGGCATGATTTGACAACTCCCCTTGAGTATTCCTTCTTCGCTGCTGGCTCACATGTCTGGTGTTATTGATGAGGCCCATCAGCAGGCACTCAAGACAAATCTTCCAGCACCGGTGCCTTATCAGGATTACTCAGGGTTATTTACTAATTGCCTCTTCCTATATTTCTGTTTTCCTCCCCACTCCAGGGTTTTGCAATTGGCTTCTTCTGACATATCAATTTGCCTTCCCCTTGTCGCGTTTTATCAGGGCTTGGCATCCACTCAAAGAATGTGGTTTCATGTAGGTCTCGCCCTTGCAAATGTCCAATCACATATCAATTTTGACAGGCTATTTCTTTCTAATGTGATCCATCCTCCCTCCCCCAAGAGGCGACATAGGTGGAATCATCCCCATACTGAGGACAACCAATAAAAATAAAAAACATAAAAATATATCAGGTTTTTTTCTATGCATTTAAAATTTTTTGTTTTTTCCCCTTATTTTTTATAGATTTTTTATCTTTGTTCTTTTTTTTACTATGGGACTTGACCTTGTTTTGGTTCAGAGTCCATCTTTTCCCCAAAACTGGATCCTGGGCACTTAAACCTACCAGTTTTCTATGGTTCAGAGGTCCTTTTTTTAGACTTAACCATCTATATCGGTTCAGAGGTCCTTTTTGGACTTGACCTAATCATCAGGACATGACCAACTTAATGGTTCATCAGTCCTTCAGGAACTCTTTTATTTTTTTCTTGATCCAACGCTTTAGATACTTAGTGTGGACTCAATTTACTACTCTTCCATCCAAGAGATTCTTGATGGAGTAAGCATCAGTTTCCATCTTAGCAATTACTTTGAACATACCTGACCATAATGCATCCAATTTGTTTCTTCATCTAAAACCATGCATATCGCAATAGGTAACTCTTTCTCCTATTTGATATTCTTCTAATGTTAATCAGTTTATTTCATCTGTCAATTTTGCTTATACCTTTTTCTTTAAGGTTGTATCAAATGCTTATGATTGCATAGCAATCAGGATACTCATCAGTCAGTTTAGGTATTGTTCAGTAATCATCCCCGACATAGGTTCTACTATCAAATACAATATTGGTGGCAACGCGGCCTTCCTCCCGTAAAGTAATTCAAATGGCATCTTTCCCATCGCCATATGATGACTGATGTTGTAGGCAAATTTACTGAACTCAGGTACATTCCCCATGCAGAAGTTATCCCTGCGACTAGCTTCCTCAGCGTCATGGCCAACATCCCATTGACCCGTTCTACCAGTCCATTTGTCTCCAGCTGGTATGATACTGACATGACTCCCCAGATCCCCATTATTTCATCTAGCCTCAGGATCACATGAGATGTGAAGTTGGTCCCATTATCGCTCAGTATAACTTGTGGACATCCATGCTGGTATACTACTTGATCCAGGATGAATCTTGCAGTGCTGGTAGTATCAACTCTAGTTAGGGCTTTTGTTTTGACCCATCTCATCAGATGGTCAATTGCTACTATGATGTATTTAACTCCTCCTATGCTCATTTCCAGCAGTCCCATCACATCAATGGACACTGTGTGACATGCAAATCCAGGTCAGACCAGTGAGTATCCAGTTGTATTCTTATGTGGTTTATGCATTTAGCATTCCACACAATAATCCAGATGATCTGCGACATCATAGTTAATTGATTCCCAGTAATAATACTGACAAATATGGTTGGTTGTTTTTCTCAGGCCTCCATGCCCAACAACCTTATGAGCTGCTTGAACTATTGCTGCTCTTTCCAATGGTTTCAGAAACAATAATCATTTCCTGTTTATCATCTTGAATACTTGTCCATCCATGATCTCAGTGTTTTCATCACTTATCAAAGTGCACCTTGGATTTCTCGAGGCTCATCTTCAATTCTTCCTTTGACCATTCTCTGGAATAGCTCATCCACCTGCGGGTATACCAACTGGACCATTGGTAACTGTGATAAGCCATACGCATTCTGGTGAGAAGCCCCCACTTGGTGGACTATCTCATAATTGTAAGCCTGAAGCTTAAGTGCCCATCAGGCCAGTCATCCTTCAGGTTCCCATAAATTTGCAGCCAACGCAGCAAAGAGTGGTCCATCACCACTTTAAAGTGCATTCTGTGGACATACACCTGAAACTGCTTACAGGCGTAAATGACCGCAAGGCATTCACACTCAGTCACAGTGTAATTCCTCTCAGTGGCTGAGAGTGTCCAGCTCACGTATGCCACTGGACGTTAGTCCCCAAGTTCATCTACTTAGCTCAGTACAGCGCCAATTGCCATCAACAAAGCATTGGTTTGAATGATAAACTCCCAATAAAAAATTGGATATTTCAGAATCAGTGAATTTATCAGATACCAGCATAATTCATCGGAGGAGTCCTGTGCCTCTTCATTCCATATGAATCCTTTTTTGGATCCTTTAATAAATGAAACAAAGGCTTGGCTATTTGGGCGAAGTCCCAAATAAATATTCTGTAGTATCTGACCATCTCAAGGAATACTTGGATGTCTCATACACTCTTCAGCACAGCCATGCGCTCAATAGCTGCTATCTTCTGGGGTTGCAGCTGCAATCTGTTTGCATTAATCACAAATTCCAAGTATTCAAGCTCCTTCTTGAAGAAGTGGCACTTCGGTGGCTTGATCTTCAGATCAGCTGCGGAAAGTCTCTTAAAAACTTCCTCCAAATGGTGCAAATGATCAGTAAAGGTTCTACTGAACACATTAATATTGTCCAGATATACCAGGACACACAACAACTTCAGGTCATTCAATATTACGTCCATGGCCCTCTGAAAAGTTGTGGGCGCATTACAAAGACCCTGGGTCATCTTAGTTGGCTGGTATAACCCCTTTGCGGTGATAATCACACATTTTTCTTGGTCTTCTTCTGGCAAGTCGATCTGCCAGTATCTTGAGATTAGGTCTATCGCGGAGAAATACTTTGCTTCTCCTAATCAATCCAGCGCATTGTCAATCCTCGGTAGGGGATACAAATCCTTCTTCATAATTTTATTCAGCCTCCAATAGTCAATCACTACCTGATTCAATCCATCTTTTTCTTTATGATTAGAATCAGGCTTGCTCAGGGACTTGATGATGGAACTAGAAGCCCATGCTACACTAATTTACTGATCTCATCTTCCACTACCACTTTGGTGGTTTTTGATCTTCAGATCAGTCTCATTCTTATTGGTAGATTTTCCCCAGTGTTGACCTTGTGAATTACGCCTTGTGAGCATCCCAAATTGCGGTCATCCTGAGTGAATACTTCCCAATATCTCTTAGATGATTTGAGCACCTCTTCCTTCTGCCCTTCTAGCAGATCTGCGAGCTGCTCTCAATCAACCAATAGGTTGATGCTTTTGGCCGCTCCAGCCAGTAATCCCATTTCATTGAGAGACCCTAAACCGTGGAATCGTCTCAATTTGGCCTGATTGGCAGATTTCCCCATTATTGACCTTACAATTCACTTCATGTGTATCCCAATTTCCTGGTCGTTTTTGGGCGAATTTTCTCCAATACTTTTCAATAATTTGAGCATCTCCTCTTGGTGGCCTTCCGATAGATCAGCAAGTTGCTCTTAATCAACCAATAGATGATACTTTTCAGCTACCCCAGCCAATAATTTCATATCAATGAGGGTGGAAACTCCTCCATTTGGCTGTCAGGATTTCTTGTTGCTTCTTAGGTCCAAACTCATAGACCCTAAAATTGATATTTTAATATTTTATATATTTTTTGTATTTTCTTTTGCAATGGGACTTGTAACCTACAAAAGGCTTAGAGGTCCTTCCTTTTCCTTCATCTTAACTGGGTCCTGGGTACTTAAACCTACCAGTTATCATGGTTCAAAATATTATCCTCTTAAGATTTAACCAACCATTTGGTTCAGTGGTCCCCTTCTGGGACTTGACCAAAATCTCAGGACATAACCATTTAATGGTTCAGAGGTCCGCTGGGAACATTGCAATTATTTTCTCTTAGGCTCAATACTACCAATTAATATTGACCTTTCTCCTATATGAACAGCAGTGCTGTCTTATAATGTATAGGCCATACTTGCCTAATTTGGGCAGTTCTCCTGAATTAGGCTTTTAATCCCGACTGGAAATTCGTCTAACCAGCCCTAATTTCATCTCTTATTCGTCAACTGATGCTTCCAGATCTTTGTATCTCATCAGCCAATAGTTTCATCCGATTGTTCAGCTCGTTTTTTCTCTGAAAACGATTTTCAGCCTTCATGGCTATCCTTAATTACACAGGTCGTTCTGGCCTCGTTAGCTTCATCCAAAATCTTTGAAATTAATGAACTCGTCTCCAGCAACTTCTGACTAGTGATTTGAGTGTTATTAAATCAAATGATTTCCTCCACTACCTTAGATTAATCATTTCCTATTTTGACTTCATCTCTTCATTGGTATGGCAATCCAATTCTCTGGATTGATTGCTTCTTACTTCGTCCAATGCCTCATCTAAACACTCTCTTCTCAGGGCTATTTTAGGCGGATCCAGTTTCAACCTGAGTTGATCCTGCTGTTCCTTGAGATTATTTACAGCGGACCCAATTCCAACCTGAGTTGGCCCTGCTGAAACTCTTTATATCAAGTAGATTTCTGATGGAACTGGTTTCCTTGCAGCACTAGATTGTTCAATATCTAAGCTGCAAGTCCTTTTCCCTGAACTTGAGTATCTTCATTTTGCTTCACTTGGAGCTCCACTGCTGAGCTGGGTGAATGTCACTGAAGGTGATCCTCTTCAAAATCCACCTTCATTACTTCCTTCAGTAACTTATTTCCAAAATTGGAAACATCTTCTTTATATGACATAATTGATAGATTCTTCTACTCAACTACCCCCTGTAGTGAGCACCAACTTTGTAAAAATTTACTAGTTTGTTCTTATTAGCAAACAACCCTAGTAATCTTTTTACTGCACAAGTTCAATTTCTTCATGCACCTCACTTTGTAAATGATTTATTATCCAATTATAGTATATAGACTAATATCCGTAGCTTAGTAGTACTATTATCAGGCCCAACGCTTCAGCCAGTATTTCTGATTAAATATTTGATAGTCATACTTGTAGGGATTTGTTCCCTATAATACTGTCCACTCGATCTTCATCAAGATCCTCTGATGACAGTCTCCTTCAGCCCAACACACATTTGGCAGCAATCCCTTAGTTGTGGTTCCCTTCATCTCTAGATCCCCACTCAGATCTCTACTCTTCTCTGAGAGTCTACCAATTATTGCCTTCTGCAATAATATCCTTGAGATGGAACTTTGCACTGGATGCTGATAGTCTAACTATAACCAAATCTAAAATAAAACTAATAATGTTCTAATGTATTAATTTGTATCTGTTTTTGTCTATATTTTATTATAGTGAATCCTAGGGAGTTTATAGGGGATTTGGCTGTCTAACCCTCAGTTGACACCTCTTCAATGAAATGGCAGCTGTTGCCATTGAATCACCCTTCCTCGTCTTGGCAGCGATGGTCTTCCCCATCCTGGCTAGGATTCTGTCATTGAACATCCTTAAGACCTCAAATGGAAAGAGTCAGAAACATATCCCTAACGTTTTTCTCTTGATCCAAGCAAATCAACCATAATTGGCTATTGACCTGCTTAGGTAATGAGACTTATTACCCATTATGGCAGGTCACTTCACCAACCAATTGATTTGCTAGTTGCAGGCGGCATCACTCGCCTTGCAACTCACCATACATTGCCAACCAGTCGGTGATGAAACCTGACCAATCCCAATTAGTACACTTGATAGTTAATAACTATCAGATGCCCCTATTTAGTTGGCCGCTCTGCCTGATGAGATATTAGGTATTCATCTGTATAGATCCCCAATGGATAGAACCAGGCGAATATCCCAAAATCCCTTAAACGTAGTTCCTCTGAAATTTGGGTCAACCAATTTCCAATTCACTTTGATTTAGGGAATTTTTCCCTAGCGACACAAGGTAATCTAGCAGGCTGGGAATATGGGCAAAAATCCCAACATCATCCATGCCTGTAAACATTTTCCAAGTCTACATACATGAAATGACTATAAAATCATAACCAACCACTCATCCCTGCGCAGGCTTCATAGCCTGAAGGAACCAGAAGGCTGATTGGCCCAATGGGCTTTAAAGCTGCAAGCCAACAATTTCAAAATATCTATTGGGCTGGAGTGGTACATCAGAATGCCAATGGTTTGTCTTGATTGCTGGTTGTTCAAGTCATCTATCCTCAGGCTGATTCACTATTCCAGCGGATGATCAAAGGAGATATTGGGGATGAACCCCAAGAAATTCAGAATGCATTATGAAAATCCATGGAAAATACCAAATTTAAGGACAATCAATTATACAAATTGATCAAAGGAAAATGGGTTTTATTTTTAAACCATTGGAATGAGTGGAAATCATTAAATCTGCTCACAAGGTCATTGCCATGGTGGCCTAAGGAAAACAGTGGATCATATTTGCCAGTATTATTACTGGGAATTGATCAATTACAACGTCACAGATTACCTAGCCTGTTGTGTGAAATATCAGCTTCACAAACCGCACAAGAACATCATAAGATACTAGATAGTCCGCCCTGGATTCTCATGGCACACAGTGTCCATAGACGTTATGGGATCCTTAAGTACCAGCACCAGAGGAGTGAAGTATATAATTGTTGTGATAGATCACTTAACCCGATGGGTCAAAACAAAAGCCCTCAGCAAAGTAGATGCAATAAGTATGGCGAAGTTTATACTTGATCAAGTGATCTATTGGCATGGTTGCTGTAAAAATTTACTTTAAGTTGATTATCAGTCATCAACCCAGTAACATTTTTACTGCAAAGGTTCAATTTCCTCGTGCACTTCGTCACATTGTATAGAATGTATTATTTGATAATAAGTATGGAGACTGTTATCTGTAGCTGAGTTTGAACTATTATTAGGCCCAACGCTTCAGCCAGTACTTCCAATTAAATAATCTATAATTTGTACTCATAGGGATTCTTTCCTATATTCTTGTCCACCTGATCTTTGTCAATATACCCCGGTGACAGTCTCTTTCAGCCCAACACACAGTTGGCAGCTATCCCTGATTGTGGTTCCCTTCATCTCTAGATCCCCACTCAAATCTTTACTCCTCTCTGAGAGTCTTCCAATTATTGCCTTCTGCAATAATATCCTTGAGGTGTAATGTCACAATAGAAGCTGATAGTCTAACTATACACCAAATCGACAATATTATTGTAGATAATAGTGTTTTACTAAATGATGGTTTTTAATGTGTTTTGATTAAAGTAAATCCTTGGAAATTATATAGTAGGGGATTTGGCTTTCTAACCCTCAGTTGACACCTCTTTAAGAAAAGGCAGCCATTGCCATTGAATCACCTTTCCTCATCTCAGCAGCAATGGTCTTCCCCATCCTAGCTAGAATTCCATCATTGGACATCCTTGAGACCTTAAATGGAAAGAGTCAGAAAACATGTCCCTAATGTTTTCCTCTTGATCCAAGCAAACTAACCATAATTGGCTAGCGACCTGCTTAGGTAATGGGACTTATTACCCATTATGGCAGGTCACTTCACCAACTGATTAACTTGCTAGTTGCAGGAAGCATCACTTACCTTGCAACTCACTATTCATTCCTGATCAGTCAGTGATGAAACCTGACTGATCCCAATCGGTACACCTAATAATTAATCACTATCAGATGCCCCTATTTCATTGGCCACTCCACCTGATGAGATATTAGGTATTCATCCGGATCAATCCCCAATGGATATGACCAGGTGAATATCCCAAAATCCCCCAAACGTAGTTTCTCCAAAACTCAGGCCAACTGATTTCCAATTCACTTCACCTTAGGGAATTTTCCTAGCGACACCAGGTAATTTAGCAGGCTAGGAATATGGGCAAAAATCCCAACACATCCCCCTCTTGCCTAGATTTCCAGCGAGAAAAGGACTGGGGCTTGAGAACACCGCTTTGGACACCTGGTCAAATACTTCATTGGTTCAAGTGGAGTACACTTGTCAATACTCAACGCTGCTTGGGACAACCTTCAGCATATGGCGTTCTTCCTCTTCCTCCTCGCTACCACCTTCTCAGAGCGCGGTCCCCATGACCTTCTGTCATGCCAGGATGATCAATTTACTTGTGACAATATTAGTCCCATGATCTAGTTTTCCCCCCATCAGGGTATATGACCCTCTGTCATATTTAGGATTCTTGGTCCAGCGTCCTTGAATTCCTGATTTTCTCCTCATCCTATACAGGAGACTCTTGCCATCAATGTTCATTTCATGGCTTGATTAAGAATACTTATTTCTATTCACCCTCGTTATTTCGCTCATAACCTCTTGGCTTTAAGTCATTCTTAATTCTTCCCTCAAAAAGCTTATCTCATTAATTTTGAGATTAATTTCCCCAAAATTGGAGCCTAATGGATTATAGAGTGCATAATGTCAACTTCTATATAAGTCCAACATCCCCTCTCATCCAGCTCATATGTCAAATTCTAAATCTCGCTACCAGCAGCTTCTCAACAGTCTGTCTGATACAGACCTCCATCTCTTCCAGCAGATGAGTTGGGATGCTCAACGGAACCTCTTTAATGGTCCTTCCAGGACTCATATGCCTAGTCTGGTGCAAGCGGCTAGTCCTTCCATCAAATTACTGGAAATGGTAACTAATCCCTCCAAAACCAGGCTGGCCATCATTTTGAACAACTCTCAGCTATCTCTTCCCTTACAGTCAATTCCAGAGTTGTACTTTGATACCCTCCTGGATTTGGTTCCTTTTGCTGATGCTCTGTACATCGTCATAGATGCTCCAGAGATTATGCTGGTTGCTCTGGATTGTTTGTTCCTGGCTGGGTCAGACTTGCTCCCTGAGTCATCTTCCAAATCAGTCAATTTTAAAAACCCGCTATACTGGTTTCTGAGCTCTCAATTGGTAACAGCATACACTTTGAGCTCCCCTACACTGAACTCTGGGCCCAAGTCACTGAGGCTTTGACATTAGCGCTGAATCCCTCTGATCTGGATAACCTTCTATATTGGGATACTGCCACTTATGCTCTTCGCTTTGCTGGCCAAGTTCTTTGAAGTTGGTCTATGAAGCTTCCAGCCTCACCTGGCTTCCACCAGTCATTCAGTTTTAGCTTCATTGAAGCCCATAGTCATCAATTATAAGATGCAATCTGCTCTCTGCACAACTACCTCTTCTCTGGAGCTTCCCATCAGTATCTTCCACTGATGATGTTAATTGGGGGCATGATTCAGCAACCCCCATCAAGTATTCCTTCTTTTCTGCCAGCCCACATGACCAATGTCCTCAATGAAGCCTGTCAGCAGGCGCTCAAGACAAATATTCTGGCTCTGGTGCCATATTGGGATTATGTGGGGTTATTTGCCAATTGCCTCTTTCTTTATTGCTGCTTTCCTCCCCACTCCAGGGTTTTGAAATTGGCATCTTCTTACATTTCAATATAAAAATCCAATTGCATATTGATTTTGATGGGCTGTTTATATCTACCATGATCCATCCTCCCTTTCCCAAGAGGTGACATAGGTGGAATCACCCCCATACTGAGGACCTTCAATAAAAAAAATATTTTTAAAAAATATATTAGTTTTTATATCTATGCATTTAAAAAAAATCCCAATATCCTTTATCGATTTTTTATCTTTTTCTTCTTTTTTCCTATGGGACTTGACCTTGTTTCAGTTCAGAGGTCCATCTTTTCTTCAAACTGGGTCCTGGGTACTTAAACCTACCAGTTTTCCATGGTTCAGAGGTCCTTTTTTCGGACTTAACCATCTAGATTGGTTCATAGGTCCTTTTTTGGACTTGACCTAATCATCTTGACATGACCAACTTGATGGTTCATCAGCCCTTTGGAAACTTTTTATTTTTTTCCTCGATCCAACACTTTAGATACTAAGCGTGAACTCAATTTACAACTCTTTCATACAAGAGATCCTTGATGGAGTAAGCATCAGTTGCCATCTTGGCAATTACTTTGAACAGACTTGACCACAACGCACCTAATTTGTTTTTCGTCCAAAACCATGCATATTGCAATAGGTGACTCTTTCTCCTATTTGATATTATTCTAATGCCAATCAGTTTATTTCATCTGTCAATTTTGCTCATATCCTTTTCTTCAAGGTTGTATTGAATGCTTACAATTGCATATCAATCAGAATACTCATCAGTCAGTTCAAGTATTCCTCAGTACTCAACCCTGACGTAGGTTCCACCACTGAATATAATATTGGTGGCAACGCGGCCTTTCTTCCGTATAGTAATTCAAACGGCATCTTTCCCATTGCCATATTTTGACTAATGTTGTAGGTGAACATCACTGAACTCAGGTATGTTCCTCACTTGGAAGTTCTCCCTGCAACTAGCTTCCTTAGTGTCGCGGCCAGCGTCCCATTGACCCATTCTACCAGTCCATTCATCTCCAGCCAGTATGGTACTGACACGACTCCTCAGATTCCCATTATTTTGTTTAGCCTTGGGATCATATGAGATGTGAAGTTGATCCCATTGTCACTCAGTAGGACTTGCGGACATCCATGCCAGTATACTACTTGATCCAGGATGAATCTCGCAGTGCTGGTAGCGTCTACTCTGGTTAGGGCTTTCATTTTGACCCATATCATCAGATGGTCAATGGCTACTATGATGTACTTGACTTCCCCTGTGCTCATCACCAACGGTCCCATCACATCAATGGACACCGTGTGCCATGTGAATCCAGGGCAGACCAGTCAGTATCCAGTTGTGTTCTTGTGTGGTTTATGCAGCTGGCACTCCACACAACAAGCCAGATGATCCGCGACATCATAGTTAATCGTATCCCAATAATAATACTGGCAAATATGGTCAGTTGTTTTCCTCAGGCCTCTGTGCCTGACAACCTTGTGAGCTGCTTTTACTATTGCTGCTCTTTCTGATGGTTTTGGGAATAATAGCCATATCTCATTGATCATCTTGAATACTTGTCCATCCATAGTCTCGTTGTTTTCCATCACTTTTTGAAGCGCACCTTGGATTTCTCAAGGCTTATCCCTGCTTCTTCCTTAGACCATTCTCTGGAATAGCCCATCTGCCTGCGGGTATACCAACTGGACCATTGGCAACCATGATAAGCCATCTGCGTGCTGTGAGAAGCCCCCACTCAGTGGACTATCTCATAATTGTAAGCCTAAAAATAAGTGCCCATTGGGCCAGTTATCCTTCTGGTTCTCTTAGATTGTGCAGCCAATGCAGAAAAGAGTGGTCCATCACCACAATAAAGTGTGATCCGTGGACATACACCCAAAACTGCTTGCATGCATATATGACCGCAAGGCATTCCCACTCAGTCACAGTGTAGTTCCTCTCAGCGGCTGAGAATGTCTGGCTCACATTTGCCACCGGATGCTTGTCCCCAAGTTCGTCTACTTGGCTCAGTATGGCACCAATTGCTGTCAACTGTCAGGCAAACAGAAAGTAATAATTAGACTGGCCTGCCAGCCCAGATGCCAGATCATCTAAATGGCAAACCAGAATGCCATAGGCACTGCTGCTGGTACAATGGATATGGAACTGGAAGGGAGCTTAATTCTCAACAGATAAAAATGTGATTTTGGGGAAGTTGTTTTTATTGGAAAATTTAAGGAAGGAGAACTGACCAACAATTTTCTCAGTGCAATGCGCCTGATTAGATAGTCATCAATTTTGATGGAAAACAAGCTGGGATCAGATTCTGAAAGTTCAACCTAAGCGGTGAATTATTCAGAAAATGGGTGGGCTAGTTTCCTGGGAACTGACATTGCAAAATTTGGTGGTGGGATATGTTGCGGTCAGTTTGACCCAAGCGGTGAATTATTCAGGAATGGGCGGGTTAGTTTCCTGGGGACTGACATCACAAAATTTGGTGGCAGGCTGAGTTGCAGTCAGTGGCATTGCATCAGGCGCAACGCCCAATCTGCTGGCAGGAATCTGCCCATCTGGGGTGATGCCTGACAGATTTGGGAGGGGAATTTTTAATCATCTTGTAAACCAAATTGCAACCGTCAGGCATTCTGGCTAATAGCTCGGTCTTCATACCTTTTTGACCATTTGAAATCTGAGTATTGGCCTGATTGCCGCTTGAATTAGTTGCTATTGAATCCATTTTGGCAATCTCAGCGCAGATTTTACTGATTCCTCATAACAGTTCTACTTGGGAGAGTGCGGGTATTGGAAGCGGGATCTGAAGAAGAAGGGCTATTACCCAGCGCTCATATACCATGTGAGTGAGATTGCCCTAAGTAACGAGGGGTATGGCCATCCTCTTTGGTACCTTCTTGCTCAGGAACGGAAAGATGGCCCAATCGACACCCAGAGGACATTCACTGGGACTTACATCAATGAAGCATCAGTTTGAATGATAAACTCCTGATTGAAATTTGGATATTTCAGAATCAGCAAATCTATCAAATACATGCATAACTCATCAAAGGAGTCCTGGGCCTCTTCATTCCATATGAATCCTTTTTTGGATTCTTTAATAAATGAAATAAAGGCTTGACTATTTGGGTGAAGTTCCAAATAAATTTTCTATATCATCTGACCATCCCAAGGAATACTTAAATGTCTCAGACACTTTTTGGTACAGCCATACACTCTATAGCTGCTATCTTCTGGGTTTGTGTCTGCAATCCACTTGAGTTGATCACATATCATAGGTATAGTGTGAGGACTTCTTTCTTCAGCATCGCTGGCCATATCAGGCTCACAAACACATCTGTGAGCTTTTAAGTTCTCCACTTCTTTTATCAATTTCTCGATATCTGCACTGAACTTTCTCAAATGAACGTGGTCCACTTTTCACTCTGTTTTCAGGAATAGGACCTCTCAAACGAGGTCTCCTTCTTTTTCTTCAACAAGTTTACCTTGCAAAGTAACTCATTCCTGAAGTTGGCTACATTTTCTACTCCTTCCACCACCTTGGTGACTCATTCTTCAAGGCCGCAAACTCCTGATGGTCCGCTGAGTCCAAAACATTCTGATTCACTGTGGTGATCTCAGTCCACAACATGCTCATTTCTTCTTTATACAATATAATATTAGATTCTTTACTCAACTACCCCTGTAGTGAGAACCAACTTGTAAAAATTTACTTTAAGTTGATTATTAATAGTCAACACAGAAAAATCTTTTTACTGCACAGGTTCAATTTCCTTGTGCACTTCATCATATTGTATAGAATGTATTATTCAATATTAGTATGGAGACTATTATCTGTAGTTGAGTTTAAACTATTATTAGGCCCAACGCTTTGGCCAGTATATTCTATTAAATACTCTGTAAGTTGTACTTGTAGGGATTTGTTCCCTATATTCCTGTCCACCTAATGTTTGTCAAGATACCCCAGTGACAGTCTCTTTTGGATCAACACACAAACAGCAGCTATCCCTGATTGTGGTTCCCTTCATCTCTAGATCCCCGCTCAGATCTTTACTCTTCTCTCTGAGAGTCTTCCAATTATTGCCTTCTGCAATAATATCCTTAAGATGGAATGTCACAATTGAAGCTGATAGTCTAACTATACACCAAATTGACAATATTACTGTAGATAGTAGTGTTTTACTAAATGATGGTTTTCAATGTGTTTTATTATAGTAAATCCTAGGGAATTATATAATAGGGGATTCAGCTGTCTAACCCTCAGTTGACACCTCTTTGATGAAATGGCAGCAGTTGCCATTGAATCACCTTTCCTCATCTTGGCAGTGATGGTCTTCCCCATCCTGGCTAGGATTCTGTTGTTGGAAATCCTCGAGACCTCAAATGGAAAGAGTCAGAAAATATGTTCCTAACGTTTTCTTCTCAATCCAAGCGAATCAACCATAATTGGCTAGTGACCTGCTTAGTAATGAGACTTATTACCCATTATGGCAGGTCACTTCACCAACCAATTGACTCACTAGTTCCAGGCAGCATCACTCGCCTTGCAACTCACTATTCATTCACAATCAGATGGTGATGAAACCTGACTAGTCCCAATTGGTACACCTGATAGTTAATCACTATCAGATGCCCCTATTTCATCGGCCACTCTGCCCAATGAGATATCAGGTATTCATCCAGATTAATCCCCAATGGATATGACCAGATAGATATCCCAAAATCCCCCAAACGTAGTTCCTCCAAAACTCAGGCCAACCAATTTTCTGCTTCACTTTGCCTTAGGGAATTTTCCTATAGCGACATCAGGTAATCTAGCAGGCTGGGAATATGGGCTAAAATCCCAACAGTTGCCAACAAGTTATTATCAGTGACAATGGAACCACCTTTACTTCACATGTGTTTCCCTAGCTTAACAAATTAATGGGAATCTGAGGTGTTGTATCTGTTTCCTATTGTCCAGAAATTAACGGAATGGTGGATGAGTGAATGCAACTCTAGCCTCAACCTTATGAAAATTGGTTGTGGTGAAAACTTCCACATGGGGAGCATATCTGAGTTCAGTCATTTTCGCTTTATAATATTAGTTACCATTTGGAAACTAAGAAAATGACATTAAAACTGTTATATATGGGCAGAAATCCACATTACCACAAATATTGTATTCATCAGTAGAGCCATCTTTGGGGATGAGTGCCAAACATTATCTATACTGACTGACCAATATCCTGATAGAATTACAATCTCAGGCATTTAAGATGACAATGAGAAAAAGAATCAATGCAAAGAAAATGGACAACCAGAACTGACTTATGTTGAAAGAATACCATGTGGGTGATAGAGTAGCCTATTGTGATACCCATGGGTTCAGGAGAAAAAATAAGTTGGACGCCCTATGGATGGGACAGTTCAAAATTATTGCCAAGTTGGCGAATGATGCCTATACAATCAAGAATAATGAGGATGGTTGCATAGTCAATAGAGTCCACGCAAAATACTTGAGGTATTGGACTTAAGGGGAAAAAATAAATATATAAATAATGGGAAAAAAAGATAATAAAGATGCATAAAAATAAAAAAAGTAGAAAATATTAAAAAACAATTTAATTCTAACCGTAATGCATCTAGTGATATTCCCACCTACCAAGTGTGGAGGAAGGAATAATAGCGGGCTTGAGTCCTGAGCGTTGGCAGGATCAGGAAGGGCTGAAACTAGATCCACCGGAATAGTCCCTATCAACAAGATGTTGAGACCCGTCCTGGGGTTGGTACAAGTGGCAAAGTGCCAGCGGAACCCATCCTGTGGTTTGTACAGGTGGCAAGAGTGCCAATGAGACCCATCATGGGGTTTGTACAGGTGGCAAGAGTGCCAACAAGACCCATCCTGGGGTTTGTACAGGTTGACCAGTTGATCTCTCACAATTGATGCAAAGACGGGACTGGCATGGCATGATGTCATGGGTGTTGGACATTTACCTTTGCAGACTAAAGATAATAATGCTGTAGGTCAAGTTCTGCCAAAAAAAGGCAATGTCAGACATTTGTGATATTCTGATGTTGTTAAGAGCTCATTTAAAAAAAATAATAATTAAAAAGTTGAGAAAATCGGCCAAAAGTCCCTGACTGATTCTTGGTGGAACCCTGTTAATTGGGGAATCACCAGCTTAAAACCCATACAGACATTAGTAAAATAGTGGGTCAGAAGCTTTTCTTTCTCATAACAATCACTTTAGTTACTACAATTCGATTTAAACAGCAAATTTGGATAATCACACACAGGAAAGATGGGCGACTTTAATAACAAAAAAATATAACATGGGCAAGCGTCATGGCAAGTGGTGCGCTTAAAGGTGCAACTAAGGGTAAGAAACGCCCTGGAGGGGGACCAGGAACCCAAGCCATAAAAAAATCACAAACTCAGACAACATCTGGGTTTATGGTACTTACTGTAAAGCACGCGCAATACATGTACATTAAATTCAACCAACCTTTGTCAAAGGTGAAACATGGGATCAGACTCTTCCTTGGGGATGAGTCACCAACCCTGTGGGAGAAAACATGTGAGGCACAGCCCTCACTTTTCCCTCATGTAGTGTACATAGCCACCAACAACATGGGCCATGGCTAGATCAATATTGGTTTTGAAACAGCTGATGAAGTCGATGCCGGAGTAAAAATCTTCATGGAAATTGCCCTCTCTGAGGGCAAAAAAATTGTGCGCACCACGTGCACCAGATGGAACAAAGCGAAAACTTTGTTCATCTCCTTTGACTCGCTCCCCACCAACCTTCCTTGTAAGGTAATCGAGGAGGAGCTCCGCAAAGGTCTTGTGGCTTACAGAGAAATCCAACAACTCAAATTACAGTGATTTCACTTAATGGCCAACCTGTGCATGGGCAAAGCTATTGCTGTAATCAACCCCTTCCCAGAAGTGGAAGGGGATTTATCCAGAATTCCTGCGCAGCAGAATTTCACTTTGCAGATGGGGGCCAGTCAGCTGCATTCCAAGTTACACTGGAACGCGCACCACCCATTTGCAACAACTGTGGCTCACTGGGCCACAAGGAACATGCATGCCCTGTAAAAGAGGGCCTAATGGAAAATGATTTTTGTGAAGAAGCTATGGACAAAGATAATGAAAACTTCGCCAAAATGACTGATGGCCACCACTCATTCCACTAGGGCGAAGATGGACTATACTCCATTGTGGACCCAGTTACAAGTAAACAGCGTAAAGCAGCACAAAAAGCCTGCAAGAGACCAGCGGCTGAAGCGGCGGCACATGCGGAATCTGCCACTAACCACGGACAAATTCAGGAGGATATTTTGGATATTCACCAAACCAACCAATCAGAACAATATGCCCAGGTCGAAAATTTTCACAGTAACCAGACTGAGCCACAAAGCGTCATCAGTCATGCACATACTGAGGAACAATGCAACCGCAATTTGGGTGAAAATGCAGTGCACAATGCAACAAAGTGAACCTCAAAAATATAGAATCCAATCAACAACCCGCATCAAATCAACATGAGACCTGTGCAGGAAAAGTTGACGCAAATGCAAAAAACTGCAATTCCCTTGAATCATTGGGTCAGATCAAGGGAACCAACAATGGCAGTGAAAGAGCTGAAGTACAGATGTGGAGCATGGCCAAAATGAGCTGCGGTGGGATAGGACCAGAGGGTCCTCCCAACTGCTCCTGAGGTGCTGTGGGCACCTCAGTGTCAATAGGGATGTTAACATCGCGGGAGCCAGGGCTCATAATTCCCAAGCCAAAAAGCTGGCATTCCTGCGAAAACCTCTTATAGACATCTTGGCCATCCAAGAAACCCACTGCCTACAAGGGGAAGAAGAATCCTGGTCAACCAGGGTCACACCATCACAATCAGTATGGACGTCACACTGTGGGGTGATAGTCCAAAACAACAAAAAATTTAATATTACAAATTCATCATCACACTTGCATGGTCGAGTCCTGGTAGCAACAATCACATGGCAGGATGAAATAATTTTGTTAGCATGTATCTATGCACCGTGCACTACAACTGAGAGAGAAAAAATTTTTGAAAAAATTTCTACTCTCACCCTCCCACCAGATATCATCATGTTAGGCGATTTCAACTGCTGGGATAACCCCAATACAGATCGATGGCCTAATCCCAGGGGATACCCACCTGGACACATTGAATATTGCACAATGAAGGCATCTCTTAGCTTACAGGATGCTCTTCCCCCCAATTCACCAAACCTTCCTCACATGACAAGACCCAACATATGCGAGGGACTGCTCATATTGATGAGTCACATTGACCACATCCTCATCCCACAATCCCACCACTCAAGAATCTCCAAATTTACAACAAAAAAGATCAATTTTTATGATCACCGATTAGTTATGGTGCAGTTAGTGCCAACCCAATCCCACACACAGGTGTCACCTTGGAGAAAGCTTCACCCAGAAAATATAAGATTTCCTGAGATATCTGACTGGGTTGAAAACAAGGCTACAAACCCAGAATTCACAGCCCCATTCACTTTGGATCCCATCAGAACATGGGAAAATTTCAAGAAAGATTTAATCAACAAAACCTGACATATTGTGTCACGCAAGTACATTGCGGACACAGCCACAATCAAGCATACCTTGGCAGAACTATACCACCTGGAAATAAATACTCTGAGATCTGGCTATAGCCCTAATTGGGGATGCAAATGGGCAGAAATTTCAGACCAACTTAACAATCTCATCTTTGAACACCAACACAGAATTAAAGTATCAAACAAAGGTAAGTTCATAAAGGAAGGAAAACCTGTTTGACATACTTTTTCTGCCAATTCCACTCCCGTGGAAACCAGCCCACATGCACACAGGTCTGCAAGACCAATGGCACTGTGGCAACTGACCCTGAGGAGGTCAAGGAAGAAGTACACCGCTATTACACCGAATTATATTGCAATATACCAACAGATCCACAAAAAATTAAAGAATTTATTCAAACTGCCAAGATATAAAGTACACCACCAAATTACAATATACTATCCCTTATTACACGGGAGGAGCTTTGGGAAACAATTTGCGGTGCACCACATAGGAAATGCCCAGGGCCTGATGGGATACCCTACAAATTTTACAAAAAATATTTTCAACAAATCGCCCCCTCCTATTGGCGTCAATGAACCAGAGTTTGTTGGAAACACGCCTATTACCAGGAGGCCATGAATCCTACGTTATAACCTTGTATAAAAAGGGTGACAAGTTGGACCTGGCCAACTGGTGCCCAATTGCACTCTCCAACACTGACACAAAAATTCTAACAAAAATTATAGCAGCTAGATTAGGCGCAATTGCATCTGACGTCCTATCACCCAACCAGTTTGGGTTTATACCAGGGCTTTCAATCTGGAACAACATACACCCTGTTGCAAACATTTGTCAATCCAAAGCAACTGGTGCCCTGGTCTTCTTGGATCAGGAAAAGGCGTATGACCGTGTTAGCAGGCCATACCTAAAAGAATGTCTACATGCCTTCAAACTCCCACCAAGATTCATAAAATGGGCGATGCTCCTAACAGAATCTGCAACCATGGCTGTATGCGGCCCTGGATTCCTAACAAACAATATCAAACCACACAAAGGGCTCAAACAAGGGGATCCCCTCAGCCCACTGCTATACAATTTCAGCTTTGACCCACTCCTCCAAGTAACTGACTCATGTCTCATGGGGATAACCGCACAAGGACAACCAACAGTCAAGATACTGGCCTTTGCAGAGGACTGCGTAGCAGGTATAGCAAACAATGAAGATGCCTGACAGCTGGAACACACTCTAGAGGAATACTCCGAGGTGAGCAATGCATCGCTCAACAAAAGGAAGACAGAAATTATCCTCTTAGGCAAATACACAAACAATTGGGCCACAACATTAGAACCTCACACCAACACTCGAAGAAAAAACCCAATTATTTTACCCTTTGCAACACCTCCCACCACCACTCCTGTCTGACACCTTGGAATCTGGCTAGAATCAGGGGGATATGCTAATGAGATAATGGAAAGTAACCTGTTACAACGGGTATCCAAACGCGTAGCCTCCCTCAAGGGGAGAACCTCAGGACTAACAGGACGAGTTACAGTTGCTAACTCGCTCATCCTCCCAATACTGTGGTACCAGGCCCATGAGATAGCCTTCTCACCTACCTTTATAACCTCAATTTGCGCGCTTATCCAGGGCTGGCTGTGGCCTGGCTCTCACCCCTCCTATACGGATGGAAACACTATTTGGTCCACGCTCAAGCGGAGGCATGGGACTAATAGATTTTGAGAGCCATGCCAATCACATCCTAGGTACCTGGATAAAGGAAATCCTTGCTCCAGACCTCCCACAACAACATTGGTCCAGAGCAGCAAGGACTAAACTTTGCACAGGCGCTCAAATTAACCAACCCACATAGTCCACCCAGACTACTTTCATACCTTGCCAAGCACCCTACTGCAACAGGTCCACATGGAACCTCCCTCATTTCAAACATATCCTCAGAACTATCCGCCATATGGGATGGACCATAGAGAACATGGGTACTATACAGGGAAGGGGACGACCCAGCCCCCAATTCAAATTAAGAAACCCAGAAATCCACCCCCAGAGGGATATGCTCATAACAACCCCAAACATAACTAGGATAGAATACCTAGATATGCTGGACATTCCCTATGATTTAGCCACACAGAAAGCAATGTGGAAAATGACACACCACCCACTCCTACAGCCAAGGATAAGAGCAAACGCCTGGCGCTGTTTGAGAAGAACCTATAGGACGGCGGACCACTCCAACTCCCTCCACAAAACATATGCAGTATGTGGAGGGGAGGGATCCCTACATCACCGCCTAGAAACATGCCCCCCAACCAAAGCTATATGGCAGGAAGTCGCACGCCTGCTCAAGATTCAAAACAAACAGGAATTCTCAGTATCAAAAAGTATCTTTGCGCTCCAGATTGAGTCACCAATCCCATCTACCCTCCGCTCCCTAATAATACCCATTGCAATGTGGACAATACACACAATTGCATTAGATGCGTTCAAGGGCACGGTCCCAACCATTCATGGGATTATTAACAGATTCCATGTCCACTTACTAGAGCACTTCCAAGCCTGGCTCTATGGATATATGAGACCAAGACAAAAAGCGCTCATAGAATCATGGTTCCCACTCTGGTTCCTCCACACAGACCCTTTCCTTCACACCTGCTCCATAGCAGAGGAAACCCCCTCAGAGTAGTGCACCAACCCCCATATCTGGAAGTCCCGCTGGCAACAGGGGTAACTTGAGTACCCTGGGGTGCCTAATTTTATATTTGTTAGTTATTCTCTTAGTTTCACATATTTTGGTAATGTCTGTCCCCTGGTCAGCTTACCTCAGTTAAATAAAAATAGTGGGTCAGATTTCTCTGACCACACCATGGACCTCTGGGGAATCATTGGAAGGCACTCCCCTGACCCCAACAAAGTCCTTCAACGCACCTTCATGGGGACCCCTTTTATAGGCTTGGTGGGGGTCCCCCAAGGTGCAAGAAATTTCTCAGGAGGGGGATTGGCTCAAGTTATAAAAACGTTAACTCATGGGTACATTTGGGCCAATCAGAATTCCACTTCCTTAGTTCTGCTGCTCTGATGTGAGTTCCTGAACTATGAGATGTTGTTCCTGCATATTTTCTAATTCAGACTTGTGCAGGCTATTCCAAACACATTCCTGAATTCCCCCTCGACCTTTGAATCTACTTTAAATACTAGATAGTCAGAGGTCAAGGATCATCATTTCTATTTATTGCGCACATTAATAATCCTAAAAATACACATTTTTACTAGCGCATTTATTTTGATTTTTTATTTTATTAAAATTATTTGTGGAAACCAGCTGGTGAAAGCACCAGCGAGCACAATTGAGCTGGTTTCACACAAAATGGTGCTCACTACAGTGTATCCCTGTATTACCAGAATCATTGCTCTGGAGGAGCAACTCACCAATGCCTTATCCTGTCTTAAGGAGCTTGAGCAGCGTCTGTACAATCTTCCCTTACAGAAAATTCATTCCTGGTGAAGAAAACATCCATACTTTCCTGTATGTTTATGAAGCTGCCATGTGTGAGCTCAACTGATACCCAAAAAGTTCAGTATATACTTCCCTGTTTAAGCCGCCTAGCACAAGAAATGATAGTTCCTTACCTGAACCCTTCGCTCACTTGGGCAGAGTTTCAAGGGAGGCTCTCATGGCTGAATTTGGATCTAAGCAGAGTCTACTCAGGGAAAAACAGGCCTTTATGCGCCTTAGCATGTATGAGAATGAGCCTCTCCTTGCCTTTTCTGAACAGTTTTACCTCACTTCACAGAGGTTAACAACCTCTAATATGCTCACCCTGGATGATGCTATCGCTGCCCTGTTAACTGGGTTAGCTTCTCAGCCCTCTCTAGCTAGGCATATTATCTCAGTGAAACGCCATTTCCAATATCTTCGTGATCTAAAGGAGGTGTTAATATATGTTGCCGATTTCCATTCATGTGCAACAAAAAAGGAAGATAAGGTGTTCCCTCCAGCTCACACTATTGAGGAGTTACCACTAGTTGATCAGATGAGACATGCTCCTCTCTGGGCAACCAAAAAGGGTTACCATTCTTTCTTATAAATCAAAACCCTGTAAGGCAGTAACAACCATCTAACAACACCAGCCTTAAAGCTGCTGTGCCTACCTCTCCAGCTAAGCTGGTAAAGGCGTGCCCTAAGGCTATTCAATCTCCTGTGGCCATCTCTCCTACCTCCATTGTGGCCTTGCCAGTTGTTGAAAATACTTGGGAACGTAATCTGAGGGGTTATGATGATCTTAGCTACTATATACTTGGAGCCCCCGCAGAGTTAGAGGTTCTTGATCACTTGAACGCTGGAGGAGAAGATGAGACCACCATCCCTGAGGAAACATACCTCAGTCAGATCCTAGGGTGTCCACAAGTGATTGACACTTCCAGCTTGATGGTGATCAATTCTTATATGGCTTGATTCAACCTCTTCAGCGTGTTCATCTTTATTAACCATCATGAATAACTACCCTGAGACTTCTAAAAAAACTCACCTCCACCTTACAGCTCAAGGAGGTCTTAGCTTTGTCACCTAGCTTTGGAGGGACTCTCTGCTAAGGTTGAAGTAGTCATTCAAAAGGTCCGTATCTTGGCCATCTTTGAATCTGGCTCCCAGTCAACGTGATCTCCACTAAGCTAATCAAGAAGATCAAGTTAGCGCCAGACTTTGATTACACGCAAGAGTTTGGAACTGCTGGCCCCAACAATACCTGTGCTATTGGGGCATGTTCCTCTCTTCCCATTTGAGTTGAGGAAGCTTATTTTATCAGCCCCTGATGTGGCTTTAGATAACAATGCATATGATATCATCAGCACTCAGTTTATGATTGAGTATGAGGGAATAATCAACCTGAAGCAAGGTTACCTCTCATTACTTAACATGAAGTTCCATTAGTCTTATCCAATAAAGAGCCAGTAAGCACGGAATACTCTTGCCTGGTCAAATATCCCCTCTCAGAAATACCTTTGTCATATACCACTTCTGGGCGCAACACAAAGAAGTTGCATGATTCAGTGGATGCTAGAAGGTATCCTTTTTTTTATGCTGCAGATGAGGTTGTGATCAAGCCTGGTGAACAACGAGTGGTTGACACAAAATCACGCTTCATATCCCACTGTTTGTTGCACCTTGTTAGTATTGAGGGCATCAGTCCTTTGTAGCCTCGGGTATTGCCTGGCATTCTTGACCCTTATTATCAAAGGCCCATTACTTTGTTATTGGGGAACCTCACCTCCAAGTACATAGTTGTAAAAAAACACCAGGAGATTGGCAGAGCATTTGGTCCCTGTAGGTATTGAATAAATTCACTCCATTTTACTATGAGGAGTATGGGCCTTCCAACGGATAACTGGTATGTACCTTACCCAACGTCCATATCTCGGACAAGCTGACCCCAGATGAGCTGGAAAAGTTCATACTCTTTTATGAATATAGTGACATTTTTCCAAATCTGATACTGACTATGGCCACATGAAGGGTTGGTGCCACTCTCCATCAATGTGGGTGATGTCCATCCATTTGGTCAAAACTCTACCGCAAGTCAAGGTGGAAGAACAGCAAATGAGGACAGACCTTCAGCAGTTACTTAATGCAGGGTTGTTAGTTCCTTCACAAAGCACCTTGTCTTCCCCTCTCTTGTTAATAAAAAGAAGAATGGAGGACATTGGATAGTCATGGATTACTGCAGGTTAAATAGCCTTACAGAAAAAGAGTAGCTATCCTCTTCCTTGTATTGATGACGCCTTGGCCCAACTCTCAGGCTCTAATTTCTTTTCTGCCATGGACTTAGCTAGCGGCTATTGGCAAATGGACCTTTCTCCTCAAGATGCAGGGAAATGCGCTCTTATCTGTAGTGAAGGTCTCTTCCAACCCACACGATTACCTCAAGGGTTGTGCAGTGCACTTGCCTCTTTCCAGCATACAATGGATCACATTTTACGGGACCTCAAGTTGACTTGTGTCATTGTCTATCTTGATGACATCATGGTGTTCTCAAAAACCTTTAATGAACATCTTGATCACTTAAGGAGGTGTTTCAATGGTTACGTCAGTCTAATATAAAGTTGAAGCCCTCAAAGTGTACCTTCTTCAAAGAAAACTCGATTTCTTTGGTCACTCCCATTCTCCAGAAGGTATTCAACACATGCAGGACAAGGTTGAAGCCATCTCAAAGATTACAGCCCCTAAAAATCTACGGGATATACAGGTATTTTTAGGGATGTTGAGGAGTATTACCATCAGTTCATCCCCAAGTTTGCTCAACTCAGTGAGCCCCTTGTCCGACTACTAACCAAGGATACCCCCTTCTATTGGGGTGCTGAACAAAAGCTGCTTTTGAGACCATGAAGCAACTATTGCAGCAACGTCCTATTCTGCGGCACCCCAATTATAATAAACTTTCCATCTTGTTCACTAACGCCTTGGACTATGCCGTTAGGGCCATCTTAGTCCAATTAGATGAACACGGTGTGGATCATCCTGTATCCTACTTTAGTAAGATGCTGTCAAAAGCTGAACGCAATTACAGTGTCACTGAGAAGGAGTGCCTTGCTGTTCTATTAGCTGTAAAGCACTACCGCACTTTTCTATATGGAACCACCTCACTGTAGTTAATGACCACGCATCTCTAAAGTGGTTACAGAACATGAAGGATCCTACTGGTCAGCTAGCTCTCTGGGCTTTAAAGCTCCAGCCTTATGACATGAAGATCAAACACCATGCTGGAACCCATCAATTGAATGTTGATGGGTTTACTCGGCCACCAGTCCTTCACTTGGATAATAGTGAGGCAGAAAGGTTACATGACCTTTTAATGACCCCCAGTGAATGGGAGGATGAAGATGAGCCTGTTCAAAAGACGTTAGCCCAGCACTCCCACAACACTAAGGTTGAAGATGGAAAGTTGTATAAACAGGTGGGGACAAATTGGCTACCTTACCTTCAACCCTTGGAATGTGTACCTGTTATCCTAGAAGAACATTCTACCCTAGGTCATGGAGGGGCAAGAAAAACCTATGAATGGATTAAGGATCATTTCTACTGGGATGGAGATGATGGAATCTATCGTTGATGTTTTGGAAGCCTGCCTTACTTGTAAGAAGCAATCTGGCTTCAAGACTAGATACCAATACCAACCAATTACCCCGCAACAACCCTTCCACACCATCAGCTTAGATGTAATAGGTCCCTTTCCTCAGTCTACTAGTGGGAACAGATTTATCCTAGTAGCTATTAACCATCTCACTAAGTGGATTGAAGCCGTGGCTCTTCTTACTCAAACAGCTAAGGCCACCACCACCTTTTTACATCAACACATCTTCACCTGTCACGGTTGCCCCAAGTACTACTCTGTGATAATGGCAAGAACTTCACCTCCAAAGTAGTCAAACTTCTTGCCACTTCTATGGGAGTACAACAACTCTTCTCTGCTCCATATAACCCCTCCACTAAAGGAACAGTGGAAAGAGCAAATTGAACCTTGGTTTCCATTCTGCAGAAGCTGGCCTCATCTGATCCTCTTCACTGGGATCAATATTTGTATAGTGCTCTTATTCCATACCAGATTAGCTATCAATGATATTGAAAATGTCACCATTCCGAGTCTTGTATGGGTGGAAACCAGGCATACCTGCCCTCTTAGCTAAGGATGTATTCTCTTATAGAGTTGAGGAACCAGAGAAAGTTATGAGAATATTGGCTCAACGTATAATTCAACTTTAAACTGAAGCTATGCCCAATCTAGCCACAAAAGTAACAAAAGAAGGGCAGGCTGCAAATGAGTTCCAAACCCCCTTACCCACTTTCCAAGTTTCTGGCATGGTGTTGACTATGATAACCGCATCACCCAAGAAGAGGTAAACTTGGAACAACCTGGGAAGGTCCTTTTATCATCATCTACAAGAGAGGAAATGAGCACTCTATCAAAAATCTAGCTACTGGTATCACTATTAATTGCGTATATGGCTGTTTCCTTTGACCCTACTCGCCCCCCAACATTCTTGAGGGGGGTGATGTTGGACATTTACCTTTGCAGACTAAAGATAAGATTGCTGTAGGTCGAGCTCTGCTGAAAAAGGGAAATGTCAGCCATTTGCAATATTCCAATGTTGTTAAGAGCTTGTTTATTAAAAATAATAATAAAAAAGTTGAGAAAATCGGCCAAAAGTCCCTGGCCAATTCTCAGTTGAACCCTATTAATCAGGGAAACACCAGTTCAAAACATGTACAGGCACTAGTAGTAAAATTGGCTGGTCGGATTTCTCTGACCACAGCATGGACCTCAGGGGAATCATTATAAGGCACTCCTTTGACCTCAACAAAGTCCTTCAATGCACCTGCATGGGGACCCCCCTTTATAGGCTTAGCGGGGGTCTCCCAAGGTGCAAGAAATTTCTCAGAAGGTGATTGGCTCAAGTTTATAAAAACGTTACCTCATGGGTATGTTTGGGCCAATCAGAATTCTGCTTCCTTAGTTCTGCTTCCCTGAGGCAAGTTCCTGAACTATGAAATGTTGTTCCTGCATATTTCCTAATTCAGACTTGTGCAGGCTATTCCAAACACATTCCTGAATTCCCCCTCAACCTTTGAATCTACTTTACATACTAGATAGTCAGAGGTTAAGGATCATTGTTTCCCTTTATTGCATGCATTATAAATCCTAAAAATACCCATTTTTACTACCACATTTTATTTTAAATTTTTATTTTATTAAAATTATTTATGGAAACCAGCTGGTGAAAGCACCAGCGAGCACAATTGAGCTGGTTTCCCACAGCAGGAACTGCACTTGAGAAGAGGTGGCAACTGGTAGTAACCAAGGATACAAAGTTATCAAACCAAGCAGAGCATATGGGCGTTGAGTGTGATCAGACCTACACTACGCTGAGGACTTAGAGATATGACAAACCAAAATGAGCTCCAGCTAAAAAAGCTTCCATTCCTGAGATTTCTATCTTCTGTTGGATATCTGGTCAAGAAGGGGGATGTGTCAGAATTGCAGATGACCACATAATCTAAACTTTTGACTGAGTATAAGATTTGACAATTAGGTTATAATTGTATAGGATTAGCAATAGTGGCCAATTGATGAGAATATCATTAGGCATCATCCCCAATGATATTAGAGGTCGCTGACTAATGAATTATTGTTGAGCATCATCCCCAATGATATTTGAGGCTTCCAACAGATAATTTCATTGGGCATCATCCCCAACAAAATTAAGCAATAATTTGATATTGGGATAACACCCAATAGATAAATTATAGGAAATTGTTCAGAGTATAATGGATTGAAGTCATCAGAAACTACTAAAATGTTCAAACGCTGGAGGAAGAATAGAATTGTCATTGGCTGAAACAATTTGGTTTCAAGTACCTAATACCAATTGTTTGGTCCGCTGAACATACGAGGATTATGCTGCCTAAGAAACCCAAGGCAATGGTACCTGATGAGATTTGGTGCTTAACACTGAGGGTCAAAACCAGTATAGATGCACAAATAATTCTCAGCGGACAGATGAAAAGTTGTGTGATGATTCTAACTATTAAAACCCCATATTATTCCCTAATAAAATTAGATTGAAATTTGATATTAACTTAGTTGTTTAAACATTGTTTGTTTAAAACAATACTCTTAAGAGAAGAGTGCAAGGATCAGATATCCTTAGGTTGGTTATAAATAAAATCTCCGCTTGGTTCTGCAAGAAGGGAATAGGGAAAGTGTTCCCTACCAGTAAAAGAACATCTTCAAGAGGAAGAAGCACCTGTCTAGCGTTGGATGATACTCTCAACGTGGCTTTTGGGGATTCAACTCTTGTAATAGTCTTCATACTATTATTGCCCCAGTTCATATATTAATCAACGCAAGGATCCACAAATCTGTGCAGTTGAAATCCAGGGCTAAAAGTGAGCCAACAAAGCCCAAGATTTTAACATATGGGAACTGCAACAATTCCCACTGTGACACATTCCAGGCAAAGATGCCTCTATAGGTAAGCATGTCCTTCTGCGCCAGAGTATATTTCATGAGGACATTACAAAGTATAGCGCTGTGCTCCTGGGTAGCCTCAGAAGATTTGGGGATTGGTGTTAAAACTTTTATTTTTGGCAATAGACTTTGGTGATATGATGAATTGATTCAGATACCAAAGAAACTGTAACTTGATTGAGGTTATGATTGATAAGGAATTTTTGTTTGAAGCAATTATTTTATATTGGAGATAATTACCAAACTTTTAGCATATGAAGGATTTAATGTACAATCAAACCTGACTACTATTACTAAGTTTGGGGCAATCAAGTTTCCTGATTGAGAATTGGCTGTGGGTATCCCTGCAGTAGCAGAGGGTTCTGGTAGGCCTGAAGGGAGTTGTGTCCCAGTATTAGGGTCCCTGAACTGAGACAGAAGTTTTTTTGGGGAGAGGGGGTAGCTACCAGTACCTTAGCTTTGTCAATGACTTTTTAATTGGTGGGAAACACAGATTCTGCTGGAGCAGCCACTCTGACCCACATGTAGCTTAGATGCCCTTATGGGGCATGGGCCCCACATTTATATTTGAACAAACCTGTGTTGCATTAATCACAGAGGTGGTGGCTGAGTCATTAGGGTGCACTCAGGCAGCAAAGCTGACAGTTTTACTACTAAAGTCAATGGATGAATACCCACCAGTCAGATTAACTATACGGTAGAGTAGGTTTTGATAATAAACTTAGTTGCTTTTGGCTAATAGTTTTTAGAAGCTAAGCTCAGTCAGGTAGGATTCCCATTTGTAACTAGAGCGGCAGAAAGGATACAAGTAATGCTTTAATTAGGGCAGAAGGAGCAAACTAAAATTTTGCTTTTGCTAAAATTTTACCAAGTCAATTTTTGAAAATCAAATAATGAGGTTAATGTACAAAAGAAAGGTTTCCTATTATTCTAGCACCCTATTTATTAACTTAATTAAATAAATACCAAACTGCATACTAAAACCATCAAATCTGTTGAATCAACTAAAAAAACCTAACCACTCAACCAAAACTAATTGAGCCCATCACATCAACCAATCACCAACTGTATACAGAAACCATTGTGCCTATTGAAATAATCAAACAACCAACAACTGCTTACGAAACTCAATGAGCCTAATGAATTGATTAAATTACCATCTGCTTACTCAAAATTATTGAGCCTGTCAAATTGACCAAATAACAACAAACTGCTCAGCTGAAGTTATATTAATATTACCATTATGCTTTATCTGTTAATGATACATTCTATAGATAATTTTTACTTATCCTTTTATAATTAAGAAAATAAAAAACCAGCTTAAGATAGTTTTTACTACCCATAAATATTTGTGCCAAGTTTAGCTAATTTAGGTATACTTGTTTATGAGATACTATCTAATACAAATATATAATTTTTGTTGTTTTATTTTATATCTATTTATATAGAAATAGTGTTTTTAAAGAGAATATATAGAGATAGGTTTTTTTCAAAAACTTAGGAAAAAGATTTAGCTTTGAAAAATGCACTAAATTTTTTAGGGAAAAAGACCCATCTTTAAAATGTACACTAAAAAGTATAAAATAGTTGATAAAAGTATGAATATTTAATAAAAACCTTTTTGAAGTTGGTGCCATATTTCAAACTGACTCATAGAATTTTACTCCCAAATACAGATTAGAGCTTATATTGGATTGGATTCAAGTATAAGTTATAATCAACTAAGAATATACAGTGCTGAGTATATACATCATAAATGGCCATTATGAGTCAGTTTAAAATATGGCGTTGACTTCATAAAGGTTTTTATGGATTATCCATACTTTTATTAATTATTTCATACTTTTTAGTACATTTTTGAAGGTTTTTTTCCCATTTTTTAATACTAGATGGTCCTAACCCGAGGAGGATTTATAGGTGTAGTAATATAAAATCTATAGTGAAATAAACGTGCTTTCGATTGAACGCTACTGACAATATAATGCGAATCGAATACTTAGAAACCGTTAACCAAGACGTATCTTAAAAACTGAACGTGAAAAACTTTTAATAATTTAGATGGACTCAGAATTTAAACTACTCAAATTAACAGATATTAAAGATATCTTCGAATTCCTTTTCTTCTACCTTTATAGCACTTTTAAAATGGCTGATTTGGCTTGTCATCGTTGTAATGAGGGTATATTGCCCTCCTCACGTTTTAATTAATGTTTAAATTTAGAAGGCCATATGGCTCGTGATTGTCCCCAACCCCAAAAATGGTATTTCTTACTCTTCATTCGTGTTCTAACCCTCAAGCTCAATTGCCAGAAAACTGGACACATGAGTCGGGAGTGCCCTGAAGCTTCCAAAAAAACCTGCTACAAATGCAACGAGGAAGGCCACATTTGTAACTAGAATTATAAAAACTTTAACCTTTTTTTAAGTCTCGTGATTGCCCGTCTGCTGGTGACCGCTATGACTCTCGTATTGAACGCAGCAATTATTCTCGCGACGATCGTTCTAGCTTTCGTAATAACAGAGATGGCTATTCGCGCGGAGATAGAAATAGAGTTGGTCGTCCAAGTGGTAGCCAAGGAAGTGGTTGTTTTAAAGTTAAGATATTGCTTTATCTGCTGAAATTCAATAGTGCGGCAAAGATGGACATTTCTCACGTGAATGCCCTAACGGAGATAACTCATCTGGCAGATACGGTGATCGTTCTTCTAATGATCGCTCTTGCTATAAGGTTTTGTATTAAGTAACATTTCTAATTTAACTTAGTGCGGCGAATCAGGCCATATTTCACGCGATTGTAGCAAAGGTGGAGATTCAGGCTACTCCAGAGAGCAGGTATTTTTGCATTTGGCAATTATTGAGAGCGCTTAGTCTTGCTACACTTGCGGTGAAGTTGGACATATGTCGCGTGACTGTACCGAAGGAGCCAAATGCTACAATTGCGGGGTAGCCTTTATTTAATGCTTATACTAAATTTGAATAGAAATCTGGCCACATCTCTCGTGATTGTAGCGAAGAAGCTAAGCCTAGAGGAACCTGCTACAATTGTGGCGTAAACTTGCTTTATATTCTTTAATTAAGTTTTGTTAGGAAACTGGCCATCGCAAATTAGATTGCCCCAATGCTTAATTAGTTGTTCCTTCGCGCACCCTCCTTAGACTTTCTGCTCATTCTGACATGGCTTTATTATAAATCGTTTAGGTTTAATTTTCAACCTTACTCCAAGCCCATAGATCTGTTCGACATTCTCTCATGTACTAAACAACAGTGAAATAATTATTTTTATCGTATAATTGTCTCTCGTATTAGCTCTTTTTAGGTGGACAAAGTCTTCTGAATAATTTAGTAATGGTGCTTTATATGCTACCTTTTGCTAGATGTGGGTTGCAATGCTTTTAGTAATTTCCGGCTAGTATATCGTGCTTTATATTAAACTGTTTTTGCTACATTCTGAGCCTCGGGCTTAATTGGGGTGATTAATTTTGAACATCATTTTTATATTTCTGGATGATTTGCATTATAAAATAAAAAGAAATTTTTTAATTCGTTTGGACGTTGGCTTATTCAAATATTTATAGTTCCATAGTGAGTCTGATTTGACAAGGGTGTGCAAAGAGCTATGTTTAATAAGTCTACTCAAAGGCTTTTAAGTTTTCTAAAACTAACAACTTAGATTAAAGAAACGGCTAAGTTTTTACTATATGTATGCTTATATGAAAATCTGGCAAACTTAACAATGCTCTAGTGTAGTAAATAAACTAGGTTGCTTTGATAATTTGGTCTTTATATCTTTTTAAATTTCACATCGCGTTTCCATGGCATTATAGTCTTAGATATAAGTGTTGCTTTAGTCCATTTTGTGCTTTATGAAACTAATATTGCTTTTTTAATCAGATAACTTGATTGTAGTAAAAATTAGCCCTTTATTTAAATCTAAGATTAAACACAATTCCGTCTGCTACAATACTATTACCATTAGAGGTTTATTAAACAGTAGGCATATTATATAATCTTATTTTTATTAGGTAAATTATTTAAGGACTGCAAAACAGTAATT
Source organism: Massospora cicadina (assembly GCA_022478985.1). NCBI lineage: Eukaryota > Fungi > Entomophthoromycota > Entomophthoromycetes > Entomophthorales > Entomophthoraceae > Massospora > Massospora cicadina. The sequence continues at coordinate 202,290 of JAKSZP010001393.1, forward strand.
TAGTACTCAGATAAAGTTCAGTTCATTAATTTTTATCGACAGAGCATTTTACCTTTTTATTCAGTTGTTTTTATAAGTAGCTTACAAAAACCTTTTTATTAGCAATCCTGCCATTAGCTTATCAAGCAACTTATTAATAATTTTGCCAGTAGAATTTAAATTGCTTATATTTTTTATTTTCATAGTTCAATAAATACTTTTTTCAAATTTGCTTTTTATATTTTAAGATTCTTATTACCTATGAAAATAAAAGAAATTTACTTAAATCTATATACTCTAAAATGAAATATACTTGTGTGCTTTTATTTCATATTACAAAAAATTAATGCTGGTATCAAACTGTGTTAAAGTAAACGAGGCGTGTCGGCATTGGGATAAATATACCACACCGAGTTTTTTTAGCCTGTGCTGGTTTCGAACCTGGATCAATCAAAACCCGACCCAGAGTGGAGCAGGAACCACCCCGCTATGCTACCACTCCTCGGTATCAAACTATGGCAATTTTTCAATTAATTATTTTAGATAGTAGTAATAAAAATAAAATCTAACGTAGTAAAAACTTATCATAGTTTATAAAAAGTTTTTTAAAAATGTTCTTTTTTACTATATAGTCTGTCCAAAAACAATTTACCAAATTTATTTACTATCTATACCTGGGCTCTTATGGGCTGGAGATGGATATAGAGAAGTTAAGAAAACTTATATATATATTGATTTATACATTAAATATACAACAGCTAATACTGTACAGTGTAAATGGAGTAATGACATATATTAAGTTGGTATTGGAATTTTGTGAGAAATTATGATAAACAGGTGCTACAAAGGCTATAAAATTATTAGTTCCGTGGCTCTAGCAAAGATTGACTTAAGTGCAACAAAGTTATTAGTTCCGTTGCTATGGATAATGCCAATTGATTATACAGAATCCTGTATGAAAATAGACCAAAATTAAACTACGCAAGATGAGAATTGAAGTACTTTATTATTAAAAACCAGAGATATTTATAGGGGAAAATTTTGTGGTTCTTTGCAAGGATTTCCTTGATTCACCCGAGGTAAGATCTTTCCTACCAGAGGACCAATATTGTTGATTATCATTATTATTAAAAGATTTGTGATGATCATATCTAATAGAGCTCTAGTTAGATGTGATTGACCTTCTTAATGAGGCTTAGCCCCTTCAAATTGAATAGTCATTTTGGATTACTTAGCTATCTCAGATTACTGAGTTCTTTGGGTTGATTAGATTCACCCATTGTAGGAGGTTGATAACTCCAAAGAGTCTTTCTTTGGTCAAATTAAGAATCAGAAATACTCATTTTAGATTTTTCAATCTCATTAGACTGAGATATCAAATCTCAATCTAGAGTACTTTTGGTCATCTTAGTTATATCTCCAATAATGCCCCCTCAAGAGCTTGCCTAGGGGGCACATACTTGCAAAGAAACCTACTATGCACTCTATTGATAATAAGACCAGTATCAATAGTGGCAATAGAGTATTCCATACCCTGACAATAAATAATATGATAAGGGCCAGCCCATAAGGTTTCCAATTTGTGAATCCTTCCTCCTGGCCTATGGTGGTAGAAAAGTATAAGATCTCCAACTTGATATTCTGGTAACATAGGTCTACTAGCGTTAGTTCTGGTACCTTCCTTTAAGGTGGTAGCAGCAAGGGAACTTGAAGCTAATGCTTGTAATTGGATGACTTCATCAGCTAATCTCCTCATAGCTAAATTGGTAGATTGTGGGGTAGCCTCTGCAAGTATAGGTTGTACACTTGAGGGGAGGATAGGTTCATGACCATATAAAGCTTTAAAAGGAGACATTCCAATAATATGATGATAGCTAACTCTATAAGCTAACATTGCACTAGGTAAGTAAAGGTTCCACCTACTAGGATCATTGGAGGCCATCTTTTGAAGAATGGCTATAAGGGTGCCATTAGCCCATTTGACTGCACCATTAGTTGAAGGATTATAAGGAGTCATAAAGGACTGATAAGTCCCTATTAGTTTGGTAAGCTCATCCACCACCTGAGAAATGAAATCAGTCCCATTATTCAGTAACAGGTATTTTGGGCTACCATGCCTGGTGAAAACTTGCTTGAAAAGAAAGGATGTCATCACCTTGGTGATATCTGTGAAAACTGAAATAGCTTCAATCCATTTAGTAAATGGTCAATAGCTAACAGAATATATTGATATCCATAGGTGGCTGTAGGGAATGGACCCACCACATCAATACTCATAGTGGAAAAGGGTTTGGAAGGTCCCACAATTTGGTGTTGGAATGTCAGATTTCCACCACGTTGTTGTTGGCACTTAAGACAAGATTCCAGCACATTGTTTACAGATTTCAGCATGTTATCCCAGTAACAATGATTCTTTAACCACTGTAGTGTCTTAGTAACAGCTCCATGACCTAGAGCTTGATGGGCCTCCATAATGGTATCAGTCCTCGCTGAGGGCCAAATATTGGGCAACCACTTAGATCCCAATTTTTTATTTAATGAACCTTCTTTAACCTGAGTGTCTTTGGTTAAGGATTGTAGCTTCAAGATAACATCCTTAGATTCATGGAACCAGAGATCAGGTCTACCAATCAGGTCATAAATGTGATCTTCCTCTGCAGAAAACAATGTTAAGATAGACAATCAAGAAAGGCTATCAGCATTTTGATGTATAGCTCCAGCCTGATGTTGAATAGTGAAGTCATAATTTTGGAGCTTTAAGGCCCATCTAGCTAAGCGCCTATCAGGATCCTTCATTTGTTGCACCCACTTTAGGGAAGCATAATCCATTACAATAATGAAGTGCTTGCCATATAGATAAGGATGAAAATGCTTGATGATGGACGACACAGCGAGGCATTCTCTTTCAGTAATGCTATAATTGCGTTTGGCCTTAAAAAGGGTTTTACTATATTATGTGATGGGGTGATCAACTAGATTGGTATAGTGTTGAGCCAGAATGGCCCCAATAGCAATATCACTGGCATCAGTAAGTAGTATAAAAGGTTTGGAAAAGTCAGGATGGGCTAAGATGGGGGCACTCATTAAGTCTCAGCGCAACAGATCAAAGGATTGTTGCCATGATTCTTCCCATACAAAAGGAACTTCTTTATGCAATAGGTAAACTAAAGGTTCTGCAATCTCCGCAAAAATGGGGATGAATTGTTGATAATAACCAACCATTCCTCAAAACATTTGGATATCACGCAAGCTTTTGGGAACAGGCATGTCCAAAATAGCTTGTATCTTATTAGATAAGGGTAAAATACCTTTGCTATTAACTTTATGTCACAAAAATTCCATCTTAGTTTTATAAAAAGCACACTTTGATGGTTTAAGCTTAAGAGAGGCACAATGTAGTTGTCCAAAAACTTCCTTCAAATGAGCCAAATGCTCATTGAAAGTGCGTGAAAAAACAGTAACATCATCTAGATAAACTAAAGCATAAGAAAGTTTCAAATCCCCAAACAAGCCATCCATGGCTCATTGAAAAGTAGCAGGGGCATTGCAAAGCCCCTATGGCATATGAGTTGGCTCAAATAGCCCCTCACTAGAAATTAGAGCACATTTTTGATGATCTTCTGGGGCAAGATCAATTTGCCAATAACCACTCACAAGGTCCATAACAGAGAAGTATTGTGATCCAGACAATAATCTCAAGGAATCATCAATGCAAGGTAAAGGATAAGAATCCTTTTGAGTAACAGCATTAAGTCGATGGTAGTCTATAACTACTTGGTGACCCCCATCCTTTTTCTAGATGAGTAGTAGAGGGGAAGCCCAGGGACTCTTAGAAGGCGTTAGTAGCCCAGCCTTGAGGAGTTGTTTCAGTTTCACTGAGACTTGAGCCTCCTCAACTTTGGATTTGTGATATGGTCAAGCTCAAATAGGGGGAGTATCCCCAGTTTTCACCTGATGCTGCACCTCTTTCGTTAGGCCAAAATCCCCTGAAACTTGGGCAAAGATATCCGCATATTCTTCAATCAGGGCCTCAGCTTCAAGCTGTTGAACTGAAGTAAGTGAATCCCCAAATTTGACGTCAATATGAGCAACAATAGGGGGATCTTCCAGCCAAAATTCGCGTAAGTCTCCACATACTGAGACGGATAATGTCATTCACAGGAGTAGGCCGCACATAGGTGATGGAATTATTGCGATTCAATCACATAGGTCAGGAAGTGAGATTAGCCAGTAGAATTGAAACAGTCCCATCATAGGCAGGATCAAGGATACCCAGACAGTGTAAGGCCTCCAGATGAGAGGGATTTTGATGACCAAAGATCTCTAATATATGATCAGGGGGTACAAATACTTGTACGCCCATATCAACAATGATTTAAGCTTTTGGGGGAATAGTAATTGGAGAGTTAGAATATAATGGCATGCCCTAAGAGGCACATGCAGATGGAGGTGGAAGTAAAGTCCTTTGACCCAGGATTTGGTAGTCAAGACGTGAGATAGAAGTGGGGTATTTCAGTAAGCAAACACGTCATTTGAGTTTGCCTTTGCTAGTAGGAACCTCATGTAAGATTAAAGGTACTCGGTACCCAATTAAAGAAAGGTATTGTCTTTAAGATTGGCTATTGCATCAAAATCAGTGAGAAACTTGGTTTCTAAGAGCAGATAATAACAGTTGTTATCCAATACCACTGCAGGGGCTGATACAACCAACTTTCCAAACTGCATCGGAAGAGAGGAATAGGCTCCTTTAGATTTAGTGTAAGAATTTCCAGCAGTTCCATAATCTTGGGAATGGTTCAGATCCAAAGCCAATTTGATTTTCTTCATAAGTTTGGAAGAGATTACATTGATAGGTGATCCCATATCAATGAAGGCCAAAACTTTCACCTTATGCACAATGACTTCCACCCAGGTTACATCAGAGCCAAAGTTTGTGTTTTTGAGAATACTGAGGGATTAATCATTTGAATGGAATTAGAAGAAAAAGAGGAAGCATAAGCAGAAATATAGTCTTTGTTGGATAATTCATCAGGGATATCAAGCTCATTGGGAGCAGATACCACATAACAATCTAAAGAAGAATCAAAAGGTTTTGACTGAGGCACCTGAGGTATGTCAGCAAAGGGAGCCTCGTGCCCTATGCTGACTCCTCTTTTTTCAACTCCTCCGCTTATTTTTTCCAACATTGAGACACCACATGGCCCACGAGGCCACAATAAGTACATGGCTCCTTTTTCAGTTTGGATTAAGGTTTAGGTGGCATCACATGGATGTGAGAACAAGGGTTACTAGAGGAGGTTGGATGTACCACCCCATTAGGGATCTCCATAAGCGAATCCTTGATGTCAATAATGGAGCTGAAATTTCTTTTAAGTGATTTAAAATTTAGTAGTAATTGAGTGCGAGAACCAAACGCACTCATAACAGCTGATATAGCATCATCAACAGTAATCTGGTTGCATGTAGCAAGTGTCTGGGCCTCATGGTAGATTTGTTTAGCAAATTCCTGGGTAGACTCTCCTCCTTTAATTTGAATATTCATAAAGGCTTGCTTTTGGTTGGAAAGGATTTGATCACTCCCAAATTCCTTTATGAGAGCAGTTTTTCACTTGAGCCCACATAGTGCAAACCTTAAGATTAGGAACCATGATCTCTTGAGCAAACTGGCATAGGCAAGAAGTGACATGGCGGACCTTCTGTTGATCAGTAGCTCCATTTATTGCGCGTTCATAAAAAAAGAAACAAATGGATGCTGCCTTCATCTGGTTCAAACTTATCCTTGAAGGTAGGTTTGAAAAGGGTGGCTTCAGTGTTCAAGACATGTATGCTTGATACTATGACTGGTCCAACCTCGGAGGGTTCAGACTCTGTGAAATGGGCAAGAGGGGGAACTTGGTCAACTTGTTGTCTTAAGAGGTTCAAATCATCTTGTTAATTTTGAGCCCATTAGTTAAGATGATCATTTGTAGGAGCTCAGTTTAAGTTGGAAGTCACAGTAACCATCTCCATTTGCTTGGTCTTGAGTACTTCACATTTTGCAACCAACCGCTCAATGGATGTTGTCAATGAAGCAAACCAGGTTTCTTGAGTAGTTTGATGGCTCACATAGCCGATGTGCATTCTCAACACCATCCAGTAAATTGATTAAGGAATAGTCAAGATCAGTTGGAAGACCATCCAAGGATAAGAAACGCCCTTGAGCTATGGTTCAGATTTGGGTTTCTAATGCCTGTACTTGAGATACTAGGAGCATTGAAGGTTCAGAATTGGACGTTGGAAGCAAGGATCTAGGGGGACCAGGAGGTCCCGGGGGTCCTTGCGACCCATCTCTACCTGAAGGACCCAGAGGACCTTGTTGACCCACTGGACCAGGGGAACCACGTTCCCCAGGAGGTCCCAGAGTTGCCAATGGGGAGCTAGGTGATCCCGGTGGTCCAGGAGGACCAGCAGGGCTGGGTTTACCTTCTCTAATATTACCAACCACTTGGACAGGATGTTGGGTTAGCCAATTAAGCTCCCCCAAGCTCTTCTCATGCTCAGCCTAAAACTGATCCACTTGTCTCTTAATTTCCTCCTCCAGGGAGATAACCTGACGGTGAATAGGGTTAGTGGCATTGCTAACTTAATGAGATACTTCCTAGCCAATGTATCCCACAACCCCATTATCAATTCTCGCCAACTGGTTATGAATTTCGTTGATTTCTCTTCTATTATTGATAATGGCCTCTCAATTATCCCTTCCAAAATTGGATGCCATTTCATAAAATGAAGATAGTTGAGAGTGAAATTGTTGTGCTAGAGTCAATTGGCGCTGGATTTCAATATGATGCAACCACAATATCTGGAGTAAATGGTAAATAGCAGGATGTACATAATGCTGGAGATACTGTTCAGTTCTGGCCAAACCAACTTTGGTAGGCTGTAACACTGCTTGGTTATATAAGTTCATCATGTTGTCAGCAACCTTAGATGCTTGGTCACAATTAGGGCGAGCACCAGGTTGAATAGCCCCTCTGATCAAGCTTTTGACAGTTTCTTCAACATTTGCAGCTTGGATCTGATAATTAGATTGGTCAGGGCCCTCGATGGCCAGGTCAATTATAGCTTAAAATTGTAGATTATTGATATTGGCAAAAGGCAAATATTGCCAGTTAGAGTGTACCCATCAAGTAATACTCAAAGATTCTTCTGAAGAGGGGCTCTCTTCACTAGACATATTCATTGTTGTAGAAGTATGTTTTTACCAGGTAGCCTCAGAAGCAGACCTGGCAGGGAGCACCAGTACTAAATTTCGTGAGAAATTATGATAAACAGGCGCTACAAAGGGTACAAATTTATTATTTCTGTGGCTCTAGCAAAGATTGACTTAAGTGCAACAAAGTTATTAGTTCCGTTGCTATGGATAATGAAAATTGAATATACAGAATCCTGTATGAAAATAGACCAAAGTTAAACTATGTGAGATGAGAATTGAGGTACTTTATTAATTAAAAACTAGAGATGTTTATAGAGGAAAATTTCGTGGTTCTTTGCAAGGATTTCCTTGATTCACCCAAGGTAAAATCTTTCCTACCAGAGGACCAATATTGTTGATCATCATTATTATTAAAAGATTTGTGATGATCATATCTAATAGAGCTCTAGTTAGATGTGATTGACCTTCTTAACGAGGCTTAGCCCCTTCAAAATGATTAGTCATTTCAGATTTCTTGGCCATCTCAGATTACTGAGTTTCTTTGGGTTGATTAGATTCACCCATTGTAGGAGGTTGATAACTCCAGAGTCTTTCTTCAGTTAAATTGAGATTTGGAAATACTCGTTTTATATTTTCAATCTCATTAGACCAAGATATCAAATCTCAATCTAGAGTACTTTCAGTCACCTTAGTTGTATCTCCAACAGTTGGTCATCTTATGGTGAACATCAAGTATTACATTATTTGTAATTACAGATTTGAGTGAGTGATGAGATTCCATGGTATGATTTGCCTATTGCCCATATGGCAGTTACATATGCTAGTACTTGAAGTGGTTTATTGCGCCCTGACAATTTAAGGTTGAATATCAGGTTTTACAAGGTGCTAGTAAATGGGCAGCTCAGTGTGATTAAAAAAGCTTCTACCTTAATTGACCATCATGAGTGAGTAAAACAATGGTGTTAAAATCTTGGCTTGGTTAGTGGCTAGCTTCTAACCCTAGATTTCAACTGCACAGATTTGTGGATCCTTGCGTTGATTGTTTGATTGAATTTGGGTAACTGGGGCAATAATAGTATGAAGACTATTACAGGAGTTGAATCCCCAAAAGCCACGTTGAGTGAAAAGTCCAATGCTGAACTGGTGCTTCTTCATCCTGAAGATATTCTGGTACTAGTAGGGAACACTTTCCCTAATCTCTTCATGCAGAGCCAAGCGGAAACTTGATAGTAACAACCTAAGAATATCTGATCCTTGCACTCTTCTCTTAAAAGTAATTTTAGAACAGCCAATGTTAAAACAACTTAGTTATTATCAAATTGAATCTGCTTTTATTAGGGAATAGTTTGGGGTTTTTATAGTTAGAATCAGCACACAACTTTTCAGCTGTCCGCTGAGAATTATTTGTGCTCCATACTGGTTTGACCCTCAGTGTTAGGCACCAAATCTCGTCAGGTACCTTTTCCTTAGGTTTTTTAGGTAGCATAATCCTTGGGTGTTCGGTGGACCATACAATTAGTATTAGGTACTTGAAACCAATTGTTTCAGCCAATGATAATTCTATTCTTCCTCCAGCGTTTGAACGTTTTGAAAGTTTCTGATGACTCTAATCCATTTCATTTGAATGATTCCCTACAAATTTGACTATTGGGTGTTAATTTAATACCAAATTATTGCTTGATTTCATCAGGGATGATGCCCAACGAAATTCTCATCTGTCAGCAGCCTCAATTATCATTGGGGATGATGCCTGACAATAATTCATTAGTCAATGACCTCTGATATCTTCGGGGATGATGCCTGATGATATTCTCATCAATTGGCCACTATTGCCAATCCTATAAAATTATAACTTAATCATCAAATCTTAAAATCAGTTAAAAGGTTGGATTATGTGGTCATCTGCAATTCTGACATATCCCCTCTTGACCAGATATTCAACAGAAGATATAACCCTTCAGGATGAAAGACGCCTTAGCTCTAGATCATATTTGGTTTATCATATCTCTATTCCTCAGCGGAGTGCAGGTCTGTCCACACTCAACACCCATATGCTCTACTCAGTTTGATGACTTTGTATCCTTGGTTGCTACTCATTGCTACTCTTCTCAAGCCGGTTCCCACAACATCATGCTGTGCTTTCCATCTTTGCATCATTTGCTGAAAGATCAACTGGTCTACCTGTAAAAACCCCATGATGGGTTCTGTTGGCACTTTGCCACCTGTACAAACCCCAGGATAGGTTCTGCTGGCACCTTGCCACCTGTATCAATCCCAGGATGGGTCTCAACATTTTGTTGATAGGGACTATTCTGGAAGATCTAGTTTCAGCCCTTCCTGATCCTGCCAACGCCCAGGACTCATGTCTGTTACTATCCCTTCCTCCACACTTGGTAGGTGGGAATATCACTAGATGCATTACTGCTCAAATTAAAATGGTTTTTTTTATTTTTTTACTTTTTTTTATATTTTTATTCATCTTTTTTATCTTTTTGTCTTTTTATTTTTATTTTATTTTTTAAGTCCAATATTTTAAGTATTTTGTGTGGACTCTATTGACTATGCAATCATCCTCAGTATTCTTGATCATATAAGCATCATTCACCAACTTGGCAATAATTTCAAATGGTCCCATCCATAGGGCATCCAACTTATTTTTTCTCCCAAACCCATGGGTATCACAATAGGCTACTCTATCGCCCACATAGTATTTCTTCAACGTAGGTCACTTATGGTTGTCCATTTTCTTTGATTTGATTTTTTATCATATTGTCATCTTGAATGCCTGAGATTTTAATTCAATCAGGATATCAGCCAGTTTGGATAAAAAATGTTTGGCACTCATTCCTGAACATGGCTCTACTACTGAATACAATATTGGCGGTAATGCAGCTTTACACCCATATAACAGTTTGAATGGCATTTTCTCAGTTGCCAAATGGTAACTGATATTATAAGCAAATGCGATTAAACTCAGATATGCCCCCCAAGTGGAAATTTTTCCCATGACCAATTTTTGTAATGTTGAGGCTAGAGTTGCATTCACTCTTTCCACTATTCTGTTCATTTCTGGATGATAGGGGACAGATACAACACTGCGGATTCCTATTAATTTTTAGCCTGGGAATCACATGTGAAATAAAGTTGGTTCTGTTGTCACTGAGAATAACTTGAAGGCAACCAGGCCAATGGATCACTTGGTCAAGTATAAACTTAGCCATACTTATTGCATCTACTTTGCTGAGGGCTCTTGTTTTGACCCATCAGGTTAAAAGAACTATTTTGATGATTATATACTTCACTCCTCCGGTGCTGATACTTAATGGTCCCATAACATCTATGGACACCATGTGCCATGCAAAGCCAGGGCGTACTAGCCAGTACCCTACAATGTTCTTGTGCAGTTTGTGAAGCTGACATTCCACACAACAGGCTAGGTAATCCATGACATCATAGTTGATCAATTCCCAGTAATAATACTGGTGAATATGATCCACTGTTTTCCTTAGGCCACCATGGCAATGACCTTGTGAGCAGATTTAATGATTTCCACTCATTCCAATGGTTTAGGAAATAAAAACCATTTTCCTTTGATCATTTTGTATAAATTGATTGTTCTTGAATTTGGTATTTTCCATGGCCTTTAATAATTATTCTAAATTTCTTGGGGTTCATCCCTGATATCTCCTTTGATCATCCACTGAAACAGTGCATCAGCCTGATGATAGGACACATGAACAACCGGCAATCAAGACAATCTGTTGGCATTCTGATGTACCACTCCAGCCCTGTGGATAATTTCAAAGTCGTAGGCTTGCAGCTTTAAAGCCCATTGGGCCAACTGGCCCTCTGGTTCCTTTAGGTTATGAAGCCAGCGCAGGGATGAGTGGTCAGTTATAACTTTAAAGTGCGTTCCATGTATGTAGACTTGAAATTGTATACAGGCATGGATGACCGCCAGACACTCTAGCTCTGTCACAGTATAGTTTCTTTCCGCTAACAACAGTGTTCTTCTCATGTAGGCTACTGGATGTTCATCCCCATTGTCATCTGATTGACTTAGAACTGCTCCAATCGCTGTTAATGAGGCATCCAATTGGATTATGAATTCCCAACTAAAATTCAGTTATTTCAACACTGGGCTGCTCATGAGATATTTTTGGAGCTTATCAAATGACATCTGGGCCTCTATGTTCCACACAAATCCCTTTTTGGATCCTTGAGTAGGTGAAACAAAGGTTTGGTGATTCCAGCAAAATCTTTGAATTGGCAATAGTACCTGACCATTCCCAAAAAGACTTGAATATCCCAAACACTTTTCAGGATTGACATCCGCTCAATAGCTTCCTTTTTCATGGGTTGCGGTTGTAATCCATTAGAGTTTATAACAAACCCTAAGTATTTAATTCTTTTTTAATAAAGTGGCATTTTCTTGGCTTAATTTTTAGATTCATCACTGCCAGACAATTGAAAACTTCCTCCAGATGCTCCATATAATCTGTGAAGGTTCTACTGAAGACGTTATATCATCTAAGTATACTAACATGCAGGACATCTTCAGGTCACTAAGTATTGAATCCATAGCTTGCTGAAAAGTTGCCGGCGCATTGCATAACCTTTGGGGCATTCTGGTCAGCTGGTATAGTCCTTGTGCAGTAATTATTGCAACTTTTTCTGATCTTCTTTTGGCAAATCAATTTGCCAATAGCCCAAAATCAGGTCCATAGCTGAAAAGTATTTTTCCTCCCCCAGGTGATCGAGTGCATCATCAATTTGGGGCAGCGGATAGGAGACTTTTTTTAGTGATAATGTTTAGTCAGCGATAGTTAATCACTACTCAATTTGCTCCATTCTTCTTTTTTACCAACAGGATTGGACTCACCCATGGTCTTGATGACAGAATGAGTAACCCATGTTCCACTAACTTGCTTATTTCATTGCTGACTTCTGCTTCCACTGCTCTTGACCTACAAACAGGTCTCATTCTTATTGGCAGATATTCCCCAGTATCAATTTTGTAGAGTCATTTTTTGCACATCCTAAGTCATGATTGATCTGAGTGAATATCTTCCAATATTTTTCAAATAATCAGAGCACATCCTCCTGCTTATTATCAGTCAGATCAGCTAGCTGCTCACAATCAACTAATATGTTGACACTTTGGTAACTTCCACTGGCAATCCCATTTCAGAAAATGATCCAAATTTCTGAAAAGTGTATAGTTCCGCTGTTGGGAGTAAGTGCAGAAATGCAACAGTCTTATTTTTTTCAATTTTCATTGGTTTCTCTCCCAGATTGGCTACTAGTACTCATATCTCTTTGTGACCTGGCATTAAGATCTCTGCTGCAACCCACAGTTGATCCTCAATTTTCTCAGGGATCAATGATTTAACAAATATAGCTGTTCTGGAAATTCCATCATTAACTTGGTGTTAACTATGATTTGAGCCTCTGGCGGAATAGTGTTTGCTGCATTTGTCATTAGAGGTATCCCCCAATTCTCCATAATTTCTGTTACCATTGATTTACGTTTTTGTCCGACTAGTTTATAAAAAATGGTATAATACCATCACTATAAATTAAATTGACAAAATTATTCCTCTTTGTCAGCAGAATTTCTCCTTTATGTTGGTAAAACAAAGGCAACGTCTGCCCCAATATTGTCAGGATGATTTCTTCAAAATCACATTTACCCCATACTTACTAAGAACTCCATCCTGATAAGTATATCATAGTTTGGATTGGCCAGCACTATGGCAGGAGCTGACACCATAAGCAATCCAAATCGAAGTGGTAGCGCACTGTAGGCTCCACATGAGAAGGTAACATCTGGTCCAGCCGTTTCATACTCTTTTTGATGCTTCAAATCTGGTAATATTAATACGTTTCACTAACTTGGTGGAAACAATGTTGATTGGTGCTCCACTATCAATTATGGCTCAGAATCTTATCCTATTGACTAGAATATTAACATAAGTACACTCTGAGTACTGCAATAAAGTTTTTACTGAATGGATAGCAGCCTTATTTGCTGAATCAAGTATGTGGATTATTTGAGTGGATAAATAAGGGAATGACTCCTTGATTGCGCTGATAGGTAAAGAAATGTTCGCCTCATCCAACTTCATTTCGATTAAGTCTTCAGGGCTTTTGGCGGATCTAAATTTCTCCACTAACTATCATACTTATGGTCAAGTGACCCCATTAAAAATTTTGGGATTCATCCTCTTTGCTTTGGCTTGATTCATAGCATTAACATCCAAGTTAATTCCCTGATGGAGCAGATCCAGCAAGTCACCGTCCACGAATAGGTCAGAGATATCGATTTCTTCATTCATTTTGTCAGGTGGGACAGGTTATGAGCAGTACTAGAACGTCCCTGATCTAGACTGCTGGTCCTTTTCCCAAATCTGACCCAGTTTCTTGGGTTTGAACGAGATTAATATGATCCTTTGGCTTTTTTCCTGACACTGGGAAATTACATGGCCTAACTTCCCACATTGGAAACAGCAGTTTGTCGATTTGTCCATTTGTTTTTGAACTTTGGGCTTACTTCCCAACATAACTTGACCCTCAGATTCTTTAGATGGTTCAGCAAATTTGACAATATCTTGGGCCTTCGTTTGAATTACTTTAAAAGTGCGATTGGGGGCATCAAACTTGGCTCCAAGCATCTTTATATGGACTACCATCTGAGAGGTCATTGTTTCAGTCACTAGCGCCACCACCATAATCTTATGCAAGTCTCAGTAGGGCCAAAGTGTTGACTGCATGGCTATCTGGGCGTCAAAGTCACTTAACACATTCACTACTGCCAAGATCTGAGCTTCTTAGTAAAATGGTCAGCGAATCTAGCCAGGGTCTCATCTTTGAGGAATTGGATACCCATGAACTCTTGTTTACAATTCGCCATCTGAGTAGGGCTTCCAAATTCCAACATAATGGTGGCTTTGGCTTCCGCGTATGACCAATTGTACCCATTGAGGTGAGGAAGCACCATATTTTGGCAGTCTGTGCTAAGGCAGTTCGTTACAGTCACCATTTTTTGACATTCCACATAGCTAATCATGGTCATCTCATATAAGCAGAAAAACGCTGGTGCGTTATCCCAGTGAAAGGTGGGCAATTTCAGCATTTTTCAAAATTCCTTAGTTGCTCCGCTAATAGGAGATCCTGACCCAGCTACTCGAGAAGCCATAGGAGTTACTTCAGGAGTCATTTCTGACACACCAGCAAATGGTTTAGGCATGTTTTGGGGTAGAGAGGTCTTCTTTATTGGCATTTCACATGCCTTTGCTTTGGCCTCATTTGCCTCAAATTGTTCACAATCACATTTATTTTTCTCCAATTCCTCAATACGCTTGGTCATTTTCGCCATTTCCTCATGAAACCGCCAGATGTGTTATTAATCCGCTTTCCATTCAGCTTTCTGAATTAAAATATTTTTAACAAGTTCGCCCTCTTTTCACTTCAAAGAGGCAATTTTCTACAAAGGTCATTATTCACTATTCCCAATTGTTTGAGCGTCTCCTTCGCCTTGATAATACGCTCCTCTAGGATACTAACATTGGCTTGAGATTCTGAGCTGAACGCATTTTGATTGATGGCCTGTAGTCCTTCCCAGAGCTTCTGAAGCTCTTCCTTATAAGACATCAACTTTTAAATTGGTTTTTGACAACTCAACTACCCCTGTAGTGAGCACCAATGTTAAAATCTTGGCTTGGTTAATGGCTCGCTTCTGGACCTAGATTTCAACTGCACAGATTTTTGGATCCTTGCATTTATTGTTTGATTGAATTTGAGTAACTGGGGCAATAATAGTATGAGGACTATTACTAGAGTTGAATCCCCAAAAGCCACGTTGAGTGAAAAGTTAACACTAAACTTGTGCTTCTTCGTCTTGAAGATATTTTGGTACTGGTAGGGAACACTTCCATATTCTCTTCACGCAGAGCCAAGCAGAGACTTGATAGTAACAACCTTAGGATATCTGATCCTTGCACTCGTCTCTTAAGAATAATAAAGCAACCAATGTTAAAACAACTTAGTTATTATCAAATTTAATCTGCTTTTATCAGGGAATAGTTTGGGGTTTTTATAGTTAGAATCAGCACACAAATTTTCAGCTGTCCGCTGAGAATTATTTGTGCACCTATACTGGTTTTTTAAAAACTTTTCTCTCTCGTTGCAATCACTTTTGCAACTTACTTATTTCAAGTCTGAATCTAGTTTGATAATCTCACAGAGGAGATCAGTCTGCGCCCATGTCAGGGAGCAGTTAGGAAAGTAAGGTAAGAGGCACAGGTGGTAGGCCCGCGACCTCCAACATTTGAAAACACCCCAGGGAAACTGGCAGATTAGACAAAAATAAAAAACTGGCGGTTGCTATTTCCTCGGAAAATCCTAGCTTGGCAGGCGCAATGTAACCAGTACATCAACACGCCGCACTCTCAACCACTCTCATCAGTGAAATATGGAGTCTGGATGTTCCTGGATATCCAACAAACAGCTTTATGGGAAAAATTTTGTGGGATGTGAACACTTATTTCCTGACCGCGGTGTACATTGCACCTCACTCCATGTCACGCGGTTGGCTTGATCTCAGTTTTGAAAACAAGGAGGCAGCAGACAAAGCTGCTGCAGTGCGCGTTGTAATTGACCTCCCTGAAGGGCAGTGGGTTATTGAAACCAAGCGCACCAGATGGACAAAATTCAACCAAATTTTCCTCACGTTTGAATTTTTGGCCACTACAGTCAAGTGTGCCATTCTGGAGCAGCACCTGAAAGATGGTCTCACCATATATGGCGAAATACAAATCTTTGAGATGCAACTCTTTACACTGATGCCATACCTGTGCACCAGAAAAGCTATTGCATTTCTGACTCCAACTGAGGAGATCATGAAGGACCTAACGCAGATCCCGCACTCCACTTAAGTTAATATCAAAGGGCATACCACCCACCCTTTCCGGGTAACTGTAGACAGCGCACCCCCCATCTGCACCTACTGTGACGCGTTTGGCCATAAGGCACACGCATGCCCCACCAAGGAGGGCATCACATTCCAAGAGCACCCCTTGGTGGCCATGGCCAATGGGGAGGCGCACTATGAACCAACCACCAGTACCAAAGAGGCCTTCCCGTGGGGAGCACAAGGCTGCTACTTACTAGTAAAGCCTGTCTCCCCTCAAGAGCAAAAGAAGGCAAAACAGGCCCGCAGGGCCACAGCTAAGGAAGCGGCCAAAGTCGCCTCTGCTATCCCATACTCCCAACGCCAGGAGGACATCAAAACCTTTGCAGTGGAAGAAACTCGGGAATCCCTCAACCAATCAGATTGGGAAGCCCAAGCTGATTGGGCCACCCAATCTGAAAATCTGATGGGTGACTCAGTCTCACCTGACCTTTGCAACCAAGCCCCAATTGAAACTGACTTGGTCTCCAACTTACCTAAAATTTTTTTTTTGACCCAAATGTTGGTGCATCAAACTCATCCGCACCACAAAAAATTTGTTCAACAACAGGGAAACAAAAAGTGAATGCAAAAGCCAACGTGAACCTGTCTGCTAAAATTAACAAAACTACCAATAGTGTTGCTGCAAACACCTGCACCGCTGTGAAGGCCCGTGGGGATCCAGAGGAGGCTGGTGGGCCTGGGTGCCAACCCCTCGCACCTAAGGTGCAATGGGGGAAGCCTTCACTTTAGGGACATTGAACATCGTTGGACTCAAGGCCTTGCCGTCCCAGGCTAGGAAACTGAGTTTTTTACAAAAAAATTTACCCATGGACATCCTGGCCATCCAGGAGTCCCACTGTCCACGAGGTTCTGAGGATGCTTGGAAAACCATGCTCCTCCCTTCCCTATCCTTCTGGTCTGAGCACTGTGGGGTGCTTGTTTGGAAAAACAATTTTTTAAATTTTTATCATCTGAATCCTTCCTCAATGGCTGAGTCCTCATTGTTACATTTTGTGGGTCAACATGGCGCATGCTATCATCAACATTTATGCCCCAAACTGTGCATGAGAGCATCGGGAATTTTTCTCATCACAAATCCCTTCTGCTACCCCCTGACCCTTTTGTAGTTGGCGACATAAACTGTTGGCTAAACACACCCACGGACCATTGGCCTTCCTCATCCCACGCCCCCAGGGTCATGTAGAACTTCGCATTCTAAAGGAAACCCTTGGGTTATTAGACGCGCTGCTGTGGCAAGCTCCGCTGCTCAAAAACATGACGCATCCCCACATCCACAACGGCCAATTAAGGTCCATGACCCACATTGACCTTATCCTCAGCTAGCGAAATTTTGATCTCATATTTCCCACTTCCACACATCAAAAATCAATTTCTCCAAACACAGGCTGGTCTTGATAACCTACCACTTACCCATCACAGTGGCTAGGGCTCCACATTGGTGCAAACTCCGCCCACCCAAAATTGCATCACCAGGATTTTCCACTTGGGTGGAATCAGCAACTTTGGCAAAAGAGTTTATTACACCATTTTGCATGGACCAAATTTCCACATGGTCAGCCTTCAAAGAGGATACCGTCTGCCACGCTCGCCACCTCTCCTCCTGAAACTTATGAGCTACATCAGCTGTCATCTCGCGCGCTCTGGCAGAGTTGGCACACCTGGAGTCCAACATCCCAGCCACAGGCTACAGCCTTGCTTGGGGCTGGAAGTGGGCAGAAGCAGCTGCCCATCTTAACGCGCTTTAAGGCAACACAAACATTGGGTTTGTGTTTAGTACTGGGCCAAACACATTACAGAGGATGACACAGCTCTACATATTTTTAAAAAATTCTTTGCACCGCGCCAGAGCGTTACCTGCACACAGGTGCGGAGATCAGATGATTCCGTCATTGATACACTGGCTGAAGTGGCGATTGAAATACAAAAGTATCACTCCAAGTTGTACTGATCTGATCCAATTCAGCCAGCTGAAATGGCGAAATTTCTCGATAGCACTCACATCTGCACCATTTCCTGATACCTAGAATTAATGAATTTGATTACTCCAAATGAACTCTGGTCCACCATTCACGGTGCACCAAATTGGAAATGCCCAGGCCCTGATGGCATTCCGTATGAGTTCTATAAGAAGTACTTCAAATATCTATCCCCACCGCTGCTAGCCTCCCTTAACCAGAGCCTTCTGGATACACGCCTTCTACCAGGAGGGCAAGAGGCCTTCACCATCACACTCTTCAAGAAAGGGGATAAGCTAGACCTAGCCAACTGGCTCCCCATTTCTTTAACTAACATGGATACAAAAATTTTGACTAAAATCATGGCTAACCATTTAGGGATTGTAGCATCTGCCACCATCTCCCCAGAACAATTCGGTTTCATACCCAGAAGGTCGATTTGGGACAACGTGCACTCTGTGGCTAATGCATGCCAGTCCAAGGCCTCTGGGGCACTTGTATTTTTGGACCAACAGAAGGCCTAAGATAGAGTAAACTGGGAATACCTCAGGGCCTGCCTCCACCAATTTCGCTTTCCCCCTCGCTTCATCAACTGGGTAATGCTGCTTACAGAATCTGCAACAATGGCAGTGCGTGGCCCTGGCTTCCTCACGGAAGTAGTCCTCCCTCAAAGGGGCCTACGCCAGGGGGACCCCCTTAGCCCACTCTTATATAACTTCAGCCTTGACCCACTACTTCAGAATGTGAATGCCCGCCTCACTGGGGTCCATGCACCAGGCCAAGCCCCAGTCAAGATGATGGCATTTGCAGATGATTGTGTGGTCAAGGTGTTTAATAATAAAGATGCACGCGCGCTTGAAGCTCTCATCCAGGAGTATTCCCAGGTAAGTAATGCTGCACTGAATGCTTCCAAAACCGAAATCATCCTCCCTGGTCAGTGTCAAACCTGGTGGGCTCAGTTACCAGTGCCCATCCTGGCCCATCTGCACGCACACGTGATCGACTTCCATGCCCATTCCACACCGCCCCACTTGTGCTCCCCTTCGTGCCACGCCCTACCATAGGGCTGGTCCACCATCTGGGCGTGTGGGTGGAGGCAGGCAGGTATGCCCCAGCAGTAATGGAAAATCATATTCTAGACAATGTGATGAAGCGCATCACCTCCATCAGAGCCCACCCTACTTCCCTTACTGGCAGGGTTGTTTTAGCCAACTCTATGCTCCTCTCCAAAGTCTGGTTTGGAGCCCACTCAATCGCCTTCTCCCCGGGTTTTTTCAAATCTATGTATGCCCTTCTACAAGGGTGGCTATGGTCAGGCCGCCCACCACCAGTGAGGCTTGAGGTCATGTTTGGTCCTCATAGTCATGGTGGCATGGGCCTGCTCGACTTTAAAGCCCATGCTGCCAAGATCCTGGGCATCTGGATTGTGGTCGTCACTGCCCCTACACTCCCCTCCCAACACTGGTCCCACGCAGCCCACTCCAACTTCTCCCACACCCTGGGCCTTAACAATCCATTGCACCCTCATTCCTTGATGAGATGTCTGGCTTCCCACCCATTGGCCACAGGTCCTCACGGTACTAAAACCCACTAAAAATGAATCCTCCTCTCCATGCGGAGTGCAGAGTGGAGAATCCTTATTCATGGACACACAGCCCAGAGAGGCCGCCCCTCTCCTCGGTTCACACAGGAGGTACAGGGGTTACCCATTCAAGATGGCTTGATACCCACACGGCCTCATGTCATATCCAGGGTGGACTACCTGGACATGATGGACATCCCTTATTCCCTTGAAACCCAGAAGACTATTTGGAAATACGCACACCACCCTCTGTTGCAGCCTCAAATCTGTTCCCATGTGTGGTGCTGCCTGAGGTGGGTGTACCGTACAGCTGAGCGCTCTAATGCTTTATACTCATCATGCATCATGTGTGGCCAGTATGGAACGCTATTCCACCGCCTGGGGAAGTGCCCTACCTCTAAAGTGATATGGCGTGAAGTTCAACGTCTGCTTGACCAGGATCAAACACATCCCTTCAGGCTGTCAAGAGATATTTTTGCTATATCCATGGTATCCCCTCTTCCACCCTCCCTCCATGCTCTGATGGTCGCAATCGCCATGTGGACTATCCACACGATTGTCTTGGATGCCATCGCAGGCTCCACCCCCACCCTCCCAGAAGCTGTCCACAGATTCCAGTCTCATTTGGTGGACCACTTCCAGGCGTGGGTGTTTGGGTACCTCCCACCGCATCACCGACAGCTGGTCTCCTCCTGGTTCCCAGTTTAGTTCATCAAATTGGACCCTCTCCTCCACACATGTTCAATTGTGGTTATGGCCCCTTTACACGTTCCCTCCTCCTTCAAATAGTGGCGTTCCCACTGGCAACAAGAGATAGCATTGCTTCTCTGGGGTGCCTTCCCTGTTACTAATTTCATTTTCTTTTGTGTCTACATTCAGAAGTGTCTGTCCCCTGGTCGGCCTTCCCCACAATAAATTTACAAGATATACTGGGTTTGACCCTCAGTGTTAGGCACCAAATCTCGTCAAGTACCGTTGCCTTAGGTTTCTTAGGTAGCATAATACTTGGGTGTTTGGTGGACCATACAATTATTATTAGGTACTTGAAACCAATTGTTTCAGCCAATGACAATTCTATTCTTCCTCCAGCGTTTGAACGTTTTGAAAGTTTCTGATGACTCTAATCCATTTCATTTGAATGATTCCCTACAAATTTGACTATTGGGTGTTAATCCAATACCAAATTATTGCTTGATTTCATCAGGGATGATGCCTGATGAAATTCTCATCTGTCAGCGGCCTCAAGTATCATCAGGGGTGATGCCCAATAATTATTCATTAGTCAGCGGCCTCTAATATCATTGGGGTTGATGCCTGACAATAATCTCATTAATTGGCCACTATTGACAATCCTATACAATTATAATTTAATTGTCAAATCTTTTAATCGGTTAAAAGGTTGGATTATGTGGTCATCTGAAATTCCAACAAATGGTAATTTGGTATTAACTGCTTTCAGCATTGAAACCTCCATATAGGAATAATAGACTAGTATCATTATTGATATAATAGGAACACCAATGAACATAATTAAAGCAAAGTAAAAAAATCATAAAAAATAACATTTATATCATCACACAGGGCATTGTTATCCATCTATTTTTGAAAGAGTTGTATTTGACACTGGGGTACTGAAGGGTTTCTGAGAGTTTTTAAGCATACTTGACGTTGGACTGCTCTTCTTTCTCATTATATACTTTAGGCACCTTAAGTCCTATGTTAAACCCCTTATAATTAATAACGTCCTTGCTCATATGGTGGTGTAAGCTGAGTGCAAGATGTGAACCTCCAAGACTCTATATGAGCACTTTGTTGAAACTTAGGGAATTTAAATGCTTGCTGGTGCTTTGCACTCTAAATTCTAACAAAGATTGCAGGAGAAGTTTCACTCTCTATTCTTGGAATAAATAAATTTAAGAACAGTTTTAATACTGCCAATGATTGAATAATAAAATTGTAAATTTAATATAGGGCTAACTTTTTATAAGTGTTTTATTGATTGGCAGCAAGGGGATCAAGAAGTGACCCTATTATGATATTGCTGCTTATTATTTAAAATAAATTGAGGCCTGAAGTGAGATAGGTGTAAATTCATTATTAGCTTCAAGCCATATTAGAAATATGGTAGTTTGACCTATCAAAGCCTTTGAAACTCACCTTGATTTGATGGAATGGCTGATGGAAGATCAATCATAGGAAAGATGAACATGTGGGGTAAAGATTTAATATATTTTAGCCAATTGGAGAATGAAGCCTCCGAATGACTTGTATGATTTCACCGCATGGTTGGGTGCAATTTGACTACCTAAACTCGTTCTATTTGCTGAGTTTTATTAATGAAAGTATTGCCTCAATTAAAGGGTTCCACTGAGAATTGGCCAGGGTAAATTGGCTGATTTTATCATTATTATTATTCAAAACATTCTTTTTACAATATTGGACTTGTGATTGTCTGACATTATCCCCTTCAAGAGTGTTAGGGGTAGAATAAGGGCATAAGAATTGGCCATGGAATTGGTTTACATTAACTCCAGTAGCAAGGGACTTAATGAGTACTCATACCCTTGTTTATAAGAAACTACAAAAGGGCCTTCCAAAATAGACCCAAGTGTAAGGAGAGTGTCTATAACTCTCCTGTTTCCAGCGTGGTAGTTCACGGTTCACAAGACCAACGCCAGGAAACTAGCTGTTAGTACAAGAAGTACCAAAGTCCAGCAGAGGGTGCTGGAGCAATAATACCTTAAGTAGAATAGCGCAATCATAATAAGGAATAACCAACTAAAAGCAACGCGGTGCACTAGTGTAGAAGGGGCTAGAGGCCCAGGTTGGAGGGAACCTGGGCGACCCAATGGTGCAGCAGAGGATAAACTAATCGTATTCAAAATAGATTAGTTAACATAGCGTGAGACCTCCTTGAAGGGGTCCGCACACAGGTCATCTGAAATAACATAATAGAAAACTTAAAAAACGGGGAAAGTTTATTGGGAAAGTTGACCAACAAGGAATTTTGGTCATGGGAAACAGTTAAACTTTGTTGGGGAAATTTGGGTTTGCTGAAGTGGGCCCAAGCACTGATTCACCAATAGGCAAACACCACCATCCACTTTGGTAGAATACACCAAAACTGACTTCACTTGAGTAATAAATTAAAGTTGGATTGACCTGAACGCGTAGTTTTGTAAATGGAATGGGTTTCAAACCCCATTCCTCAATCAACTAAATGGTACTATTTTTTGTTAATCAAATATACCATTCTTTTTAATTCCTGGGCTAACGAAAGTGGCTGGTCGTTCTGCACTTCACTAATACCAACCTGGGAATATTAGACTTTACCCAGCGTTGGTCTACTGTGTGCCTGAGGTCAGGGAGGGCCTGAAGCTTCATATTCTGGGCCACCTGTCGCCCGGCCTTATCCTTAGGGTTGGTACCCAATATGATGTCATTTAATTATGAAACCAAGATTCTCACTTCTGGGAGTGATACAATTGTTTTAATACAACACCAAGTTTGACACTTAAAAGAAAGAGAGAGGTTTACTATGTTCATTTGTGGCTACCCCTTCTTTGGTGACTGTTTTAGCTAGGTTAGTCATGGCATCAGACTACAGCTGGATGTGGCGTTTTGAAAATATTTTCAGGGCTTTTTCAGGATCATCTTCCCTACCAGTGAAGACGTATTTTGCTAGCAGGGCTGGTACTCCTGGTTCTTAACCATATAATATGTGGAAGGGAGACATTTTAAGGATTCAATGGTAGCTGAAGTGTTAGGTCATAAGGGCACTAGGTAAGAATTGATCCCAGTATAGGGGTCTGAACTGGCCATCTTTTGTATTATGGAAACCAGAGTTCCATTTGCTCTTTCTACAGTACCATTTGTAGAAAGGGTTGTATGGGGCCAAGAAAAGTATTTGTGTCCCCATGGAAGTAGCCAAAAGATTTACTACTCACAAGGTGAAATTCTTCCCATTGTTACAAAGTAGGACCTGGAGACAACCATGCTGGGTGAAAAAATGTTGATGGAGGAAGATGGCAGTGGTTTTGGCGGTCTGGGCAGAAAGAAAAACTGCTTCAACCCATTTTTGTGAAGTGCTCATTACCTACCAGGATATAGCGATTTCCACTGGTAGTCTGAGGCAGCAAACCTAACGCGTTTAAGCTTATTGCATGAAATGGTTGTTGAAGCGTGGTGGGTTGGTATTGATACTTGGGTTTGCAGCAGGATTGCTTCTTACAGATTAGCCAGGCATCCAGCACTTCAATGATAGACTCTATGATTCTCTCACAAAAGTACCTATCCTTCACCCACTCATAAGATTTGCGCACTTCAATGTGCCACAGAATAGAATGGACCTCCATGATCACGAAGATTTGTTCAGAAGGTTGATATAAGGCAACCAATTCACCCCTACTTTCTTATATAACTTCCTGCTTTCCACCTTGGTGTTGTGAGAGTGTTGGGCTAACATTTTTAAGATTAGTTTATCCTCATCTTCCCAGGCGTCTAGGGCATAAGGAGGTCATGCAACCTCTTAGCTTCAATATTATCCAGTGAAGGATAGGCAGCCATATCAAACCATCAATGTTCATATGGTGAGTTCTAGCTTGTTTCTCAATCTTCATATCATAGTGTTGGAGCATTAAGGCCCAGAGAGCCAACCGCCCAGTGGATTCCTTCATACTTTGTAACCACTTCAGGGAGGCGTGGTCAGTAACCACAATGAAGGAAGTTACATATAGAAAAGGGTGGTACTATTTTACAGCCATCAGGGATTCAAGGAACTCTTTTTTGTTGACGCTGTAATTAAGTTTATCCTTGGATAACGTCTTGCTGAAATATAAGATGGGATGATCCGCACCAATATGATCCAATTGAGCCAGAATAGCTCCAACAGCGTAGTCAGAGGCATTGGTAAACAGAAGGAAAGGTTTATCATAATCAGAGTGGCGCAAGATAGAGCGCTTTTGCAACAATCGCTTTAAAGTCTCAAAGGCGGCCTGTTGTTGAGCAAACCTATGAAAAAGGACATTCTTAGCCAATAACTGGACAAGAGGCTCACTTAGTTGGGTGAACTTATATAATTTGGTGGTAATACCCCATCATACTCAAGAACCTGAATATTGCGCAAGGCTTTGGGTGCAGGCATTTTGGATATAGCCTCATTTTTGTCTTAGAGAGGTTGAATCCCATCCTGTGAAATGGCGTGACCAAAAATCTAATTTTATCTGGAAAAATGTGCACTTGGAGGACCTTTCTTTCTTGTAACAATCACTTTAGTTACTATGATTTGATTTGAAAAGCAAATTTGGATAATCACACACAGGAGAGATGGGCAACTTTATCAATAAAAATAATACAACATGGGCGAGCGTCGCAGCAAGTGGTGCGCTTAACAGTGCAACTAAGGGCAAGAAATGCCCTGGAGGGGGACCAGGAACCCAATCCGCAAAGAAATCACAAACTCAGACACCATCTGGGTTTATGGTATTCACTGTAAAGCACGCGCAATATATGTACATTTAGTTCAACCAACCCTTGCCAAAGGTGGAGCACGGGGTCAGACTCTTCCTTGGGGATGAGTCACCGACCCTGTGGGAGAAAACATGTGAGGCACAGCCCTCACTTTTCCCTCACGCGGTGTATGTAGCCACCAACAACATGGGCTGCAACTGGATCAATATTGGTTTTGAAACAGCTGATGAAGCCGATGCCACAGCAAAAGTCTGTGTGGAAATTGCCCTCCCTGAGGGCAAAAAATTTGTGCGCACCACATGCATCAGATGGAACAAAGTGAAAACTTTGTTCATCTCTTTCAACTCGCTCCCTACCAACCTTCCTCATAAGGTAATTGAGGAGGAGCTCCGCAAAGGTCTTATGGCCTATGGAGAAATTCAGCAACTCAAATTACAGCGATTTCGCCTGATGCCCAACCTGTGCATGGGCAAAGCTATCACCGTAATCAACCCCTTCCCAGAAGTGGAAGAGGACTTATTAGAATTCCACACACAGCAGAATTTCACTTCACAGATGGGGGCCAGTCAGCCGCATTCCAAGTTACACTGGAACGCGCACCGCACATTTGCAACCACTGTGGCTCACTGAGCCACAAGGAACATGCATGCCCTGTGAAAGAGGGCTTAATGGACAATGATTATTGTGAGGAAGCAATGGATGAAGATAATTAAACTTCTCCAAAGTGACTGACGGTCACCACCCATTCCGCTGGGGTGAAGATGGACTATACTCCATCATGGACCCAGTTACACGCAAAGAATGTAAAGTGGCACAAAAAGCCTGCAAGAGAGCAGCGGCTGAAGCGGCGGCACATGCGGAATCTGCCATTAACCACGGACAAATTCAGGAGAATATTTTGGATATTTACCAAGCCAACCAATCAGAACAATATTCCCAGGTCGAAAATTTTCACAGTAACCTGCTGAGTCACAAAGTGACATCAGTCATGCACATACTGAGGAACAATGCAACCACAATTTGGGCGAA